>CAUYMX010083601.1:0-12270 GCA_963573855.1 Lepilemur septentrionalis
TCTGTCTAAATAGTAATACCTTATTGAAGTTCAATAAATAGACATACATGCAGAACCAGATAAACAAATGAGATAATAATCTTTAAATGACAAAATGTAGGCTCACTGTCATCAAATTTTAACTTAATATCTCAAAGTTCATTATGTCGAATAGATAAAAAAGTAATTATGTAGATATACTGATAGAAATCCTGAGATGGGCCAGGTGCAACAGGAGGATTGCTTGAGGCCAGGAGTTGGAGACCAGCCTTAGCAACATGGCAAGACCTTGTCTCTACAAAAAATTTTTAAAAAATTAGCCATGGCATACACCTGTAGTGTGAGCTACTAGGGAGCCTGAGGCAGGAGGATCTCTTGAGCCCAGGAGTTTGAGACTGCAGTGAGCTATGATGACAACACTGGGCTCAAGCCTAGGCAACAGAGTAAGATCTTGTGTCAAAAAAAAAAAAAAAAAGAAAACAAAAATCCTTAAATGAAACAAACATAGAATTACTTAAGTAAACTTTAATAAAACAATTTGAAAGAGAAGCCTATGCAAGATATGCTAAGTTATATTAAATTATATAAATATATGATAACTATGGTATTTGAAGAATCTTCAAATGTAAATTTACAAGTCCATATTTTGTCATTATATTCCTTATGAATTTAATAATTTCAAGGAGCCACCAATAGGTATAAGGAATAGGACAGGAAAAAATATTAGAACTCTGGGTAGAATCATGGGAAATTCAAAAGATAAAAGAATTAAGCAACTTAGCTTAAAAGAAAGAGTATAATGAAAAATATATTTAAGCAAAGCCATCAGCTACAAAAATATGAACCAGAAAGTCATAAGTAAAATCTCAGAAATAAAAGGCAAACATACTTTATTTAATTATTATGTAGAATATTGGGCTATAATAAGAAAATACTGAATCCAATAAATTCAATATAATTTGAAAAGGAAGAGTGGAATTCTCCTTCTGGCAATAAGGCTAAAGAGGAGCTAAGAGGGACTTCCACCTTGAGACAAGTGAAGTCTGAAAAGGACACATTACTAGAGTACTACTGATCTTACGAGAGTAAAAAATCTATAAAAATCTCATTTTTCAAGAAAAAAATTGACAAACAAAAACCATGAATTGGTAAATTGGTAGTAAATGTAAATACACATTTAAAGTAAAGGGAAATAACAGTAATAATCACTGATTTAATAGCACTAGAAACTGAATTGAAAATTTCTTAATCTAAGCTACACTCAAATATAGCATTTTTTACTACATAAACTCAAGGTAAAGTAAAAAAGAACTGTAAGCAAATCTCAAAACTTAGTAGTTCATTTTTCACGATAGTATCGATTAGACAATTTGAAATAAATATGTATGTACAGTAAAATTGAGAATATAAACAAATTTATTGCAAACAATTGAATTCAGGTTTCTCACTGTTGGAGAAGGAAGCTACAATATGGAAAGGGAGAAGGCCCGAATGGAATTTTTGGTGTTCAATTAGCAGTATCAATATGCACTCACTTTTTAATGTAGACAGAAGATATGTGTGTGTGTACATGTATTTTCTATCTCTGCTCACAGAGACAGGCAAGAAGAAATGCCACCTCAGCAGAAATGAACATGGATAGAACACAGACCTTGGTTTCTAAATACTATACTCCATTAAAAAGAATGTACTAATTCCAGGATTGGGAAAAGTACAGGTAAATCTGCCAGAATTTCTCAAACAATAATAAGGATATGCCAAAAGGATACAATAGTCTATTTGAAGGAAGGAAGAAACTCAGTCAAATCTGAGACTTCAAAATAGGTAACAGTAGCAAACTTAAACTTCAAAATAGGTAATGACAGAAAAGTATTATGACTGCAGACTGATATAAAGGAATGAACAGAAGTATGAAATGATGGATCAATGAGAAGAGAAAGCTGTCCACTAATAAATATAGAAGGAATAACAGTATCAGAAAATCACCATTAATAGTCATCAATAACTGATTCAGGCAAGACTCATCACCCATGGATATTAAAACCAGTGAGCAAAAATTTGAGAAGTAGTAGGATCTTTAAACAGTTTCAAAGTATGTCACTATAAAATAAGTATTATTTACTAAGATAAATATAGTAATTTTGTAGTTGAGAAACCTGGGAGCCACCACCTTAACCAAGTGATCCAAATTAGTATAACCAGAAATGGTTAAAATTCATTTAATGTGCCTCTTAATATGATGCACTGAGGAGAACACTACATCACTTTGGTGGCACATCTGCCAAAAACACATAAATTAATCTAATTAGGAGGAAACATCAGAGGAATCCAAATTGAGCGAGATTCTTCAAAACAAACGGCCCATACTCATCTAAAATGCTAAAGCCATGAAGGCAAAGAATGTCTTTGATAAAACGGAGCTAGCCTTGCAAACAGTTAGAGGAGACCATTGCAGACAAAAGAGGAAAGCGAAAAAATAAAAAATAAAAAAACAAAAACAAACATTGGTTATGATTCATCTGTAAAACTTTTGCCTTGTGGGGGAAAACTACTGATATGGTTTGGATGTTTGGTCCCTCCAGATTTCATGGTGAAATTTGATCCCCAGTGTTGGAGGTGGGGCCTGGTGGGGATTGTTTGGGTCATGGGGGCAGATTCCTCAGGAATGCCTTGGTGGCTTCTCACAAAAATGAGTGAGTTCTAGCTTTATTAGTTCATACGAGAGCTGGTTATTTAAAGGAGTCTGGCACCATCTCCTTGCTTCCTCTTTCTCTGGCCCGTGACACACTTGCGCCTTTTGCCTTCTGTTTTGATTGAAAGTTCCATGCAGGCCTCACCAGAAGCAGATTCTGGCACCATGCTTCTTGTACAGTCTGCAGAACCATGAACCAAATAAACCTCTTTTCTTTATAAATTACTCAGCCTCAGGTATTTCCTTCATAACAACACAAAACAAACTAACAATTACCTTATTGCTGTTTCCAATTTTCATATTTCTAAAGGGTTGGGGAATCTTTCCTGTACTTATAAGTATTTGTTTTTCTACTCATGAAGTGACTATGTATACCCTATTTCTCATTTTTCTACACATTTGCTTCTGTGATTTGAAAAAAATAAATTAAATTAATATAAGTAAGTTAAAAGGGAATATAATTTTGCATACTCTGTCCCTGCTCCCCAGAAAGGTTCTACTGATAATGTGAAAGCATGTATCTACCTAAGTCAGATTATCATAAGTATAATGTTCTGCTTTGTAAAACAACTAATCTTCATGTTTTGAGAAGATCCTTAAAAGAAGGAATTTCATTCGAACTTCAGGTCTCAGCTTAAATGTCTGCTCCTTAGAAAGGCCTTTTCTGAGAGCCTTTCCTAAGAACGACTGCAACCAAATCTTAGTGTCTGTCTATTGCATCACTCTTTTTATTTAATTAACAGCATTTTCCATAACATTTAGCTATATTGTTTATTTGTTAACTTATTGTGTGTCATCTTCTATTAAGATCTAAGTCTCAGGAAGACAAGAATCTCATGTCTGCCTTGTTCATTACTGTGTTCCCAGTGCCTAATAAATGCTCAAAAATATTTGAGGATTGACAGGAAGAAAAGGAGAAGGTAGGGCGGGAAAGGGGAGAGAAGAAACTGCATTTTTAACAGATAAGGAAGAGGGAGAAAAGCATTTTAGTCATCAGAAAAGAATAAACATAGCCAAAGAAAATGCTTGCTTTGCTCTTCTATTTACTGATACAGAGCAGCATAGAATAGAATGAAATAAGACATCCTCAAAGAAATAATCCAAGACCAACATTTTGGATGAAGAATATTTATTTCTCTAAATGTTGTTCAATTTCCTTTACCTACACCAGTGATTTATGAACAAATTCTAGCATAAGACTACCTTACATAGTAGGAGAAAACAGAATAAATATGGTTCTGTTATCTTAAATAGATCTATAATTCCAGTACATTAAGATTTTAATGAACTGGCAGGAATAAATTTACATGAAGAGTGACGAACATGGAACTACTAAACAGGGTATTGACTTAAAACTGAGCAGGAGTAAAATGGCCTAAAGAGTTATGAAATTTTATGAAACTAGGAAAAATGCTGTATATAAATAGCTGTCCCTGAATCTGAAAGGATGTTATATTGTTTTCAGACACTAGCCAATTATCTTTGGGAATGATCAAAAGTTGCACAGGCAAATTTTACCTAGAAAAGTAATGAGAAATTGTACTCTGAGATTAGAGTCCACATATTAAATCACTTGGTGTACAACAAATAACACAGTTCTAAGAATAGAAGCCATCAATTAGACAAATAAATGGACAAGTATTTCTGAGAACCTACTATGTAGCAGACATCGTCATACGCGGTAAGGCACCCTTCCTCCAGGGGATCTCAGTCTCATGGCAAAGGCAGGCTATTTCTCTCTATTATAATGGTAAGAACCAATACAGATGTAATCTCAGAGTGCTAAGAGAGGAAGACCTTAAAAAACATGTGGAGACAGATGAAGTTCATTCAAATGACAACAAGAAAAATCTAAGATACAGCAAGTGAGTCAACCATTATCACTTGTGTTTGGCAAAATCTCAAAGGGAGGGAGAGGAGCCGGAAAGTTCTCTGGTGTAAAGAAGGGAAGGCTGCAGCTGTGCCCTGACTGGAGGAGGTTGGCAGCTAACTGGAAGTGGGGTATCCCATGCAATTTGGTAAAAGTACATAATTGGCTTTCTCCAGTTGATCCTAAGTTGGAAACAGGGACCAAAAATTAAGGAAGGTGTCAATTATTAATCAAGTCCTGGCCATTTTGGACTGAATGCTAAAAGGGATTATTGTGTGACTTGCTGGACTGGCTGATGCAGATTCTATTTTTATATTTAATCTGGCTGATGTTCATTTGTATATTCAGTCTATCAAATGCATATTGATGATGAAGATTTTAATTAAAAAGGTAGTTTCAAGTTCTAATATTTTCTTTTGCCCTCTCATTTTTTTCCTCTCAGATAAAATGAATCTAACTTACTTTTAAAAAAAACAAAAAAATTCATATAAAGAGAGTCATTTGCTAATGAAAACTGATTTCATTGGCTGATTTCAGAGTTGTTGCACAGAGAACAAATAGATTGGACAATTCAGAAGCTTTTGATAATAAAATCTATTATTTTTTTAAAAATTACATAAATAAACGAGACTATCCCCAATGGCTGTACTGGCATATTAAATGATTATTTTTTCAATTAAAAAATAAGTATCTTTGTAAACAAAGTAGGAGATACTAAAACCACCTATAAAATAATTACATTCCCCATATATCCCCATATATCCCTAATAAACTCTATTAGTTTCCAACATAGAACACACCCTTCCCAGATGCACAATTCTACTGCGTTTTTGTTTTTATCTTTATTTATCTTCATTCTCAGCAAAACTATAATTAAAAAGAAAGGAGTAAAATGAAGCAGAACAAAAACCTGTTAAACCATCTGAAAAGTACTTGAATCCAGATGGTGAACTTGTAGAGGGGTGAGGAAATATAGTTACATGTACCATACACCATGTTACTTGCTTGAAGATTATTTAAAATAGATATTCTTCATTTTTGCCACTGAAGACATATTGTTAAAGGCTGATTTATAAATGACAAAAAGAATGTTCAAAATGCACTCATAATATATATGCATATATCTTTAATATATCTTCCTTATGCATATATCTTCCTTTATGCATATATCTTCCTTACCAAATTCATTTGCTTTCTACTGCTCACAACTTTAAAACATAGAACACAATTTAATATAAACTCAATAGCTTATATGCTATATAGTCTCCCAATATTATTACATGAATCGTGCCAACTTTTGCTATCTTGCTTCAAATAGACTTTAGGAAATGTGTGACTTGTTGCAGCTCATGAACATAAATAAAATCAAATTATAGTTTCTGATTCAAAGTTATACACTTCTCAAATTGTTATAAATTCAGAAGAAAATGATCAGTTCTGCTATTTAGCAAGTTTAGAGGCATCTGAGTTTTTCTTAGCAAACTCTCATATATGTTGATAAACAATTCTGACTCTAGATCAAAATAGTTTCTTCATAAAGTCTACTAACTGCCACAATATTTGATGAACTAGGTGATTCTTTAAAATCACCCTAAGATTGCTAGAACAATGAGTATTAGCAGCGAATCCTGTCATTTGCAACAACATGGATGGAACTAGAGGACATTACGCTAAGTGCACTAAGCCAGACAGAGAAAGACAAGTATCACATGTTCTCACTCATATGCAGTAACTAAAAGAAAATTGAACTCATGGGGATAGACAGTGGAATGATGGTTACCAGAGACTGAAAAGGGCAGTGGGGAGAGAGGGATGGTTAGTGGACACAAAAGTACAGTTAGATAAAAGGAATAAGATCGAGTGTTTGATAACACAATAGGGAGATTATGTTTAATGGTTGATTTATTGTACATTTCAAAGTAGTTAAAAGAGTGGAATTGGAATGTTCTCAATACAAAGAAATGATAAATGCTTGAGGTGATGAATATTCCAATCACCCTGATTTGATCATAACACATTGTATGCTTATATTGAAATACATGTACCCCATAAATATGTACTATTATATTTCCATAATAATTAAAATGAAAAAAATTAAAATAAAATGGAGTATTTCTTATATCTACAATGAATAGAATTAAAGTCACTTCTAGCAAATACACTCTCAAAAATATAAAGGTGAGAAAAGTTTCACTTTTCTTGTGAATTCCATGGGTGCTAAAAATATTAGCCTGTATACATTGGACTGTGTTAATAGAAAATAGTTCTGGAATGTGGTAGATTGTCAAAAGAACGCAATTGTCCATTTCTCCAATGAAGAGGCAGAGTCTATTTGCCCAACCCTTGAATATGGATAAGTTATGTGTACTGGTTTGGCCAATAGGATATTAGCAAATTGTGACACAAGCAGAGACTTGAAAAGCATTTGCGTATTAAAACTTGCCATTTTCACTCTTGGAATCCCTTGTCACCACCATCATGTGAAGAAGCTTGAGGTAACCTGATAGATGATGAGAGACACATGGCTCAGTTACCCCATCTCTCCAGATATCAGCCAGCCAACCACCAGACAAGTTTGTGAGGCCATCCTGGATCAGCCATCATCCAGCCAACTTGCAGACTAATAGCAGATGCATGAGCTACTCCAAGAGAATTGAGCCAAGCCCACCTCAGATCAGAAGAGTCACCACTGAGCTCAGCCCAAATTGAAACCCCACAGAATTATGAGCTAAAAAAAAAAAAAAAAAAAATGGTTGCTTTTTAAGCCATTAAGTTTTTTGTTTTTTGGGTTTTTTTTACACAGACAAGTTAATTGGCTGGGAAAAACAACCCTTTCTCAACTTTCTATGGGAGAAAGCAGACTGAGAAAACTGCTCAGTGCAAACAAAAGCAATTTTTGTGGGAAAATATTTCAGAGGATGAGAGCTAAGAGATGAAAGGGTGGAGTCAAAATCATGAAGAATAGTGGCCTAAGAAACCACTTCCATAGAAAAGTTAGGATCTGTGTACAGAGAAGCAACTTCTATTAAGCAAAACTAGGCCCTAATCAAGAAACATTCTCTGGCTTTGCAGTCAGAAGACCAGACAGCATTTTCCCCATGGGATTTCAAAATTGCTAGGGATCATTGCCTGCTAATTGCCTGCCTCATGTTCTTCCCTTTTTAGAATGGAAAAATCAGTTGCAATTATCTTATCCCTGTGTCACCATTGTAGGTGCAGGCCAGATAACTTGCATTTTTAGTTCAAAGTTCTCTTTAGTTTATAGGAACAAGCAGAACACATCCAAGGAGCCATATCCAAACCTTATTTAAAATCATAAGATCCTGAATTTCCAGCCTAATGCTAGAAATAAGTGACACTGGGAGTCTTCGGAGATTTGAGTATTTTGAAAGTAGGAGGAAAGTGAATTACTTGTGATCAGAGGACAGACTGTAATAGATTATTAAAATGCTCATAATTATTCTTCATCCCATAAAAAGGCAGAATCCATTCTTCTACATATTAAATTTAAGTTACCCATACAATTTTCCATGTACATGAGACATTAGAAAACATAATACATGCATAGGGTTGAAAAGCTCTTGCATATTAGCGCTTACATATTTGCTGTTCCTGGGACTTCTGCTACTGCTACCACATGAATAAACCCAGTGTAGCCTACCGGTTTGATGTGCTTACTTTGGACCATCACATTCACACTCCGTCTAAGAGCTGGTCAACCACCAGATATATGAGTAACATCAACAAGGTTATCCAGGCCCCAAATGACCTGTCGAGTAACAACAGAGAAATGGCCCAGCACAAATTGCCAAACTAAACCAAGAGGCTGTTGTTTTAAGCCACTGTAATTTGTTACACAGTGAAGGCAGACCAATACTCAGGACTAATATACTTCCATACAAACATCTAGATATAATATTGAAACAATGACATTAAATTCTTCTATATCTCTTATTGGAAGTCTGGAAATCTATATTGTCAGAGTTTAGATACTTTCTTTGCTGAAAGGAAGACATTTCCTTTGGGAGAGTTGAAACATTTTAAAACATAATGATCTACTCTAGCCTAGGTAGTACTCTCTTAAGAACTAAAACTAAAGGGAATACTGCAAAAAAAAAAAAAAAGCAAACAAAAAAAATCTTAAAGTTGAGAGATTTGGTTTTTTTTTTTCTAGTAACCTTTAGCTATGCCGTTGACCTAGAGAATGTAACTCAACTGTTTTATTCCGCTGCTGCTTAATAGATAAAATAAGGGGTTAGATGATATGATATCTAAGTTTCCATCTAGCTCTACAATATTTTGGTTTTCTAATTTCATTTCAATATTTAGGGTCTCATTTTCAATCTGTCCATTAAACTAAGAATGATGTCTTTCACAGTAGTAAAATTTGTATAACTATATTCTTTGATCTATGTATATAAGGAAGATTTTTATATTTCAAGAAAGAAAATAAGCACATTCCTAGTTTGATTGCTCTAATCTATCTTCAGAAAAGGAAAGAGAAAGACTTTTATTTTCTCATACTGTACAATTGCGAGATTCACTATAATATTTTTAATAGACTGATTAGTCCATTTAAAAATATTGATTACCAATTACATGTAAAGTATTTGTGCTTGACACTTTATAGGTTACAAGAAATGTTAGACCTAGAAATTGCCCTAAAAGACCTTACTATTAGTTGGAAAAGAAAGATATTTGCTTATTAAAAAGCAAATTACAGCCGGGCATGGTGGCTCATGCCTATAATCCTAGCACTCTGGGAGGCCGAGGTGGGAGGATCACTCAAGGTCAGGAGTTCGAGACCAGCCTGAGCAAGAGCGAGACCCCCCCCCGTCTCTACTAAAAATAGAAAGAAATTAATTCGCCAACTAAAAATATATATAAAAAATTAGCCGGGCTTGGTGGCGCATGCCTATAGTCTCAGTCACTCGGGAGGCTGAGGCAGAAGGATTGCTTGAGCCCAGGAGTTTGAGGTTGCTGTGAGCTAGGCTGACGCCACAGCACTCTAGCCCGGACAACAGAGTGAGACTCTGTCTCAAAAAAAAAAAAAAAAAACGCAAATTACAAGATAAAACATTACAATATATGATATGTACGAAAAACACCACATAGAGGGCAGTAGAACGTGTGGTAAAGAGTAGGCTCGAGTCAGATTGCTAAAATAACTTACCTGTTATGCAGCTTGGGAAAGTTATTTAATTTCTCTGGGCCGGTTTCCTAATCTATAAAATAGGTATATCAATAGTACTTACCTCATAGATTATTATAGGAAATTAATATGTAAGAAGTTCTTTAAATGTTAATATATATGAAGTGCTAAGCACATAGTAAATGTTACATAAGTGCTATATATTTGTACATAGACAGTAAGTGTCTAGAAATAATTAGTTACCTCACATAAACCACTCTGAGAGGAGACAAAAACTGGCTGCCTCTTATAAAAAGTCAGTCAACTTCCTGCAAAGGCACTCCATCTGTCAGTCAGTTTTCAGAATCAGAACAAAATTTACTAAAAATTTTATTTCCTCAAAAATGTAAATGCAGTGTTGTCATGTTATTTTATATTATGAATGAACTCTAACAAAAAGTGTGAATGGCATATTTCAATAACAACCCTCATGTTGAGCCCTCTGTGCTTTAAATGGCTGTCAAAACCAGTATAACCATATCAGATTCATTATCATAGAATTACACATGTAAACTCCATATCTATGTTGTGTACTGATGTACCTGTTACTGGAGATTGGCACACAGTACGCTCTCAGTGACTATTTTTGAAATAAATGCATAAATATTTTAAAAGTAATTTTGGAAGTTATAGAATACTAAAATAAAGGCAATATTTTAAAGATGTAAAGCTATTATTATAGGTACTATTGTTTGGCCTAAAGTCTGTTTTCTTGACTATTAAGAAAAAAATTCTGCAGGTGAAAATATTAACAGTTCATCTCAAATGCATTCCAGAAATTATATTCATTTAATTATATATTTTAGGTTTCCAGAAAGTTTCTTTTTGAAGTTATTTGGAGCCCAGCAGGTTATAAGGCTGTAAGAGCCACCTTAGAAGTGATCTAGCAGTAGGTCTTAAAGTGTGACCTTCAGAAGTCACTTGGGTACTTATTATAGATACAAATTCTCAGGCCCCATTCCTGACCTGCTGAATCAGAAGCTCTAGAAGTGGGGCCCAGCAATCTGTGTTTAAATTATCTCTACAAGGGATTCTGATGCACATTCAATTGTGAGAGCCTGGCTTATAATAACTTTGTTTGTTCAGTGGCTGTTCTTGCAGATTTCTAAAATAATGGCATCATTGTGCCTTGAAAGAAATAGATTATTCTTGGGTTATTTTAGAAAAATGATTCCAACATAATAAAAGTAAAAAGGCAAAAGGCAAGCTCATTCTTTTTTCCTAAAAGCAATAGAACCGAATTGTTCTACTAGGGAAATTGTTTCAAACACTTTGGCAAAATTTTTTGATCTATTTTATTATGTAATTTATACTAAATGTAAATTTCTTTTTATTTTAGGAACTGGTTAATTTAGTGAAAACAAGAAATGATAAATATGTGAGGTAATTCATATGTTAGTTACCTCAATTTAGTCATTCCACAATATATATGTAATTTGAAACAATATGTACATGATAAATATACATAATTTTTATCAACTCAAAATAAATAAATTTTTAAAGAATGAAATGTTACATATGCAAAGTGTAAAGTTACCAAAGTAGAAAGCTAAAAACTAAAGGTTGATGAAAAGGTTAATACTGAATTTCATTTTAAATACATTTAAGATTTACAAAACTATGAAATATATCTAAAGAGGCTCTTGCATAAAATAAAAAAATATTTACATGTAAAGTGTACATGCAAAAAAGAAGTGATTTTCCCAATATAACTTCCATCCAGAGATACATTTGAAAATTAGAAGTTGGAGAGCAGGGAGAAAAAGTGAATTTAGATTCACAGTCTTAAAATACTGCCAAGGTGCTGTTTATACAACTATTTTCAACAGTTATTGAGCATCCATATAAACAATACCATTGCATTAACCACTTTAGGGATTGAAATTTAGATGAATACAGCTCCGGTTTTCACAGAGGTCACAATCTAGAGGAAGTATAACCTACCTACTTTGCAATAAAAGTGCAACTCTAAAAGTTCTAGAGAGAAAACAGAAATTTCATTTTAACAAATAGAGGTATAACACTGAGCTGCAAGAAACAATTCTATAGACAGTCTTTTCAGATGGACCACAAAAATAGATCTCCAAATAAAATGATGTTGGTACAGACCTTATACAGTGTCTCAGACACAGTGGGCATTCTGTATACATTTGTTAAACCTTGCAATAAATTCTATGATCTTTACTTTCAAAGTAGAAATATCAGCACCTTAAACGGTTGTGTTAATATACCAACCATAAAGAATTAGTGAACAAGAAAAGGAGAACACAAAATTGTCAACTACACTAACAAAAAGGTTTCAGAGTTTATGTCAGGCAGTCCCAAGCCAACACCCCTGTGTATCAGCAGAACATGGAAGAAATGGTTTACCATCTGTCCAGTGGTCGAGCACCCTGCACCTGAGGCCCCTGAATCTTCACTGCCACTTCCTCTCAGCTCCCTGTAGCCGGAAGCCAGCCAAAATTCAGCTCACTATAAAAACCAGCTGCCTTTGAAGGAGCAACCTAGCCTCCTGGCTGGTCAGCAGTTCCTGAGCCA
>CAUYMX010083602.1:0-10707 GCA_963573855.1 Lepilemur septentrionalis
GAGCCCAGGAGTTTGTGGCTGCAGTGAGCTGTGACTGGCCCACTGCACTCCAACCTGGGCAACAGAGTGAGACCATGTCTCTTAAAAAAAAAAGAATAATACACCAGGACCAAATGGATTGGATCTTGTCCTGGGAATGCAGAGTTGGTTTAACATTCAAAAGTATGCCGGGCGCGGTGGCTCACACCTATAATCCTAGCACTCTGGGAGGCCGAGGCGGGTGGATCGCTCAAGGTCAGGAGTTCAAAACTAGCCTGAGCAAGAGCAAGACCTCCTCTCTACTATAAATAGAAAAGAAATTAATTGGCCAACTAAGAACATATAGAAAAAATTAGCCGGGCATGGTGGCATATGCCTGTAGTCCCAGCTACTTGGGAGGCTGAGGCAGAAGGATTGCTTGAGCCCAGGAGTTTGAGGTTGCTGTGAGCTAGGCCGACACCACAGCACTCACTCTAGCCCGGGCAACAGAGTGAGACTCTGTCTTAGGAAAAAAAAAAACAAACCAGCCTGAGCAAGAGTGAGACCCCATCTCTACTAAAAATAGAAAGAAATTAATTGGACCACTAAAATACATACATAAAAAAATTAGCCGGGCATGCTGGCGCATACCTGTAGCCCCAGCTACTCTGGAGGCTGAGGCAGGAGGATTGCTTGAGCCCAGGAGTTTGAGGTTGCTGTGAGCTAGGCTGATGCCACGGCACTCTAGCCTGGGGAAAAGAGTGAAACTCTGTCTCAAAAAAAAAATGAAAATAAAAATAAATAAATAACCAAGCTATGTAATTCACCATGTTGACACAATTAGAAAAAACCCATATAACCATCTCAATAGATGCAGAAAAAGCATTTGACAAAATTCAATACCCATACATGATTAAAAAATAAAAATTCAGCAAACTAGGAATAGAAGCAAACTTCTTCAACCTGACAAAGGGCATCTATGAAAAATCTACAGCTGACATCATACTCAGTGGTGAAAAGCTAAATGCTTTCTCTCAAATATCAGGAACAAGACAAAGAATCCACTTTTGCCTTTTCTATTTAACATTATATTAGAATTCCAAACCAATGCAATAAAGAAAGAAAAATAATTAAGAGGTATACAGATTGGAAAGGAATAAATCAATTATCTTTATTCACAGATACCATGTTTGTGTACATGGAAAATCCTAAGGAATCCACCGAAAAAGTTTCTAGAACTAATAAGTGAGTTAAGCAGTGTCATAGAATATGAGATAAATATTCAAAAATCAACTGTATAGTATTTCTATAAATAGCAATGAACAACTGGAAATTGTAATTTTAAAATATTGTTTAATATAGCATCAAAAGTATAAGATACTAAGTGGTAAATTTAACAAAATATGTGTAAGACCTCTCTCCTGAAAACTACAAAGCCAGCTAAGAGAAATTTTAAAAGATCTAAATAAATGAGGAGAAATATCTATGGATCAGAAGCCTTTATATTAATATTATTAAGATATCACATCTCCCCAAATTGATCTATGAATTCAATACAATCAGAATTTTTTTAAAAGCAGAATTTTCTGGTATAAATTGACAAGTTGGTTCTAAAATTTATATAAAAATGCAAAGAACTTGTAACAGCCAAAGAAATCTTGAAAAAGAGGAACAAAGTTGGAGGACATGCACTACCTGGTTTCAAGACTCACAGTAATCAAGACAATGTGTTGTAGGCACAAGCATAGACATAAAGAATGATGGGGCCGGGCACGGTGGCTACGCTTATAATTCTAGCACTCTGGGAGGCCGAGGCAGGAGGATTGACTGAGCTCAGGAGTTCAAGACCAGCCTGAACAAGAGCCAGACCCTGTCTCTACTAAAAACAGAAAGAAGTAGCCGGGCATGGTGGCGCATGTCTGTAGTTACAGCTACTCGGGAGGCTGAGACAGGAGGATCACTTGAGCCCAGGAGTTTGAGGTTGCTGTGAGCTAGGTCGACAGCACAGCACTCTAGCCTGGGCAACAGAGCAAGACTATGTCTCAAAAAAAAAAAAAAAAAGATTGTTGGGCCTCCTAGATAGCTCATCCTGAAACATGCTGGCATCAAGAACAGCTGGACCCAAGGCTCAAGTGACATGCAGTTTCCATCTCTCTCCATGCTCAGCTCTGCACCCTACATTTTGTGGGTGAACTACATTTTCACCTGCTACCCACTACTTTCCCCAGGCAACCAAGGAGTTCAGCCACCCAGGAATCACAGCCTTCCATTTAGAAGCTCAAGTATGAAAAGGCAAGTGTCTTTCCCAAAGTGCACATATCAGGCCAAGAAAAAGTAATGATTAATCCTACTTGAGTCATGTGCCTTGAGCCAACCCCTCTCTGCTGCCAAGCATATGAAGAAAGGCCGATTGCCAGTGTAACTGCCCACATGTTAATTGACTAGAATCCCTCGTGACTCTCCTGTTGCACTGTGTGCCTGTTGTCCTCACCCAGAGACAGTGCTGCCTTGCAATGCCACACCCTAAACCATTCTTCGCAGAGTCACTTGTTCTTTTATTCATTCATTCAACAAGCAGCCTGCACTGCACCCTGCCCTGCACTAGGTGCTGAAGGTGCAAGATCAGACGCGGTTCCTGCCATCAAGCTTTGGGACTAGCGGGCCCTGGTACACACAGGGGCACATCTACCTTAGGGGAACTTCCACGGGGCGTAGGAACAAGGAACCACCAGAGCACCAGTGTAGAGATGCGTCCTAGAGGAAAAACACTCACTCATTGCAAATTCCTCTAAGAACTTTAAAATATACCCACTTTTTCTTGGCTCACAAGTATAGACGTGCTCCAGATACAATGGAGCCTAAATTCTCTGGTCTCTCTACCTCAACAGTTGTGTGAACTTGAACATTTAAAGTTACTTACTCTAAGTAAGTAACTATTACTTAATATTAAGTAGCTATTACTCTGACTCCCAAAGTTACACTGAGTATCACTTGGAAAACTAATTCCTGCAAAAGTTGCTTATTAACTAATATGGAAATGAGGGGAGGAATGGTTATTTCAGTTGAACAGAACAGGAATTGGAGGCACTCTAATCATCCTAGATAATTTCTATTGTATATTTATAAACTTGTCTTTTCTATAATTAGGTTTTGTTCAGGAATAGCAATGAAGTCCTCTAGTTCTTCAATTAGTAAGTACTTTTAACAGTCACGACATAAGATAGCAAAAAGCTGTGTTTGAAATGCAGCTCTGAGCTGCGCCACATTCAGCCCAGCCCACTGTGCCATTTTGCATTCATGTCTTTGGTTGTGTGGATGATGTTCTGTGGGTAACAATGAAGATCAAACTTAGTGCCAACTGCTTTGTGTGTGTAATTCAACCTTTCCCCCTCTCTTTCAAATTAAACATGGAAGTGGTAAAGCCACTTTTCTGCATTTCTCAAAAGAAGATCGATAATGCTCAACATAGGCACACAGAAAATGCAAACGCACAAATAAATATATCCACGTTTATATACAAGTTATAAAAAACAAATTGAGGGTCATTTTTTTACATTATTACAAGGAATCCTTACCAGGCAATTCCTTAAAATAACATTTAAAGTTTGTTCATTTTTTATTAAAGTAACAAAAATTTAGTTTATGTGCAGTGTCTTAAAAGGATACATCTACGTGTAAAGACAGATATGCTGGTAAAGATTTGACCATTACTCCTATATATGGCATCATAATTTTTGCCATAACAACAGCATAATTTCTAGGAAGAGTCCATTCAGAGAGCCACCTGAGCCCCAGTCTGCTTTCCAATTCTGTGATGAGCCCATAAGTTTGCTGATTACCCTTCAGGTCTTGGATCCAATTTAACATTTGGTTGGTGGCAGTTGTAGGGGAAAATGTGGCACAGCAGATTGGAAATTTGCAAACCTCCTGGAAAAGCTATTTGCTAAGCTTGTGTCAAATATGCCTGAGTAGGCTGTGGCAGCTGCAAAATCTAGGCGCCCGGGGTGCAGATGGTGTTCCTGTCACACGGCCAAGGGTTGGCTGGATCTCTCGCATCACAGAGCCCGTCAGCCAACGGGGCCGGGCCCTTCTCGTAGGGCACCTGCACGCCATTCCAGCCACTGCCACTGCCACCCAGCGCTGCGGTGCTGACACAGGCATGGTGGCAGAGAAGGGTGCAGAAGGTAGGGCTCGTTTTGCCCCTACAACACGCTGCGACACAGGCTTAGATGGAACATGCTCTCCCAGCGACACCTAGCACACTTAGAAAACTCCTAGCTACTACCCAAAATAGACAGTTTCCTCTAGCAGTGCAAATCCTTCCCCATCCCACTCAAAAGGTATCAACTGTCTGATTTGGCATCTGTGGCCCCTGCCAATCTGGGTCTGTCTGCCTTCCTAAGCCTGCACAGAACTTCGCTTTCCAGCAAGACTTTCTGGCCCCTCCACACAGTTCAGAATGTTCCTCTACATTGTGTCTTGTCAGTACTTACAGGCTCTTGATTTATTCAATCATTGATTCACGTGTTCATTCCATAAATATTTATGGAATGGATCTACTGCATGCCAGGTGCTGGGGATGCAATTGTGAGAAAGCCCTGTATTGGTGAATGAGATAAACAAGGTCCTGTGTTTAAGACTTTCCATCTACACATTCTGGAACTTGGGGAGCAAATTGAAAGAGTATATAACAAAAAAAAGTTATAATAAAATAAAAAAAATTCTTTCCTTTTTATTTATTTATTTTTTTTTTTTTTAAGGAAAGACTTTCCGTATAGTCAGGAGGATCAGTAAACAGGCACGTACGGGAAAAGACAGAGAAGTCAAGATGTTGCAGGTTTGCGAGTCGGAGTCTTCTTGGAAGAACTGATGTCTGAACTGAACCCTAAGGGGTGAGTGGGCACTAGGCAGGTCCATAGCACAGTGAGGGTGGGTTGGATCAGCGAGTGGCCCACACAGGGGCCAGGGGATCCAGAGATACATCCTGAAGAGCCAACACAGGTGCCAAAGAGGAGGTGAAATTATATTCATTTGTGCCTCTTTTCATTTTAGTGTGTGTGTACTTTCAAATTTACATCTGTGTTCTATCTCATATATTACTGTTTTATCCTCCATGTAAGACTCAGTTCTTAACACAGAGCTTAGAAAGCACAGACTATGCTCCATAAGGTGTTGATGAGTAGATTACAGCTATTTGCAAAGTTGTTGAGGCAGAGTGATCTTTCTGTTGCTCCCCATGTGCTGTCTGTCAGGCTACCTGACTGCAAAGGACTCAGCCTGGGAACACGGCTGCAGAAGGGACTGCTTAGTGCTTAGAGAATGTTGTCCAAATACTGCCCACCTCCTGTTTTCTGGAATAACTATATCTGGGGACATAAATGACATTCCTGTCTCCCTTGACTTTTGGAGGAGGTAGCAATTTGGCAGACATTGAATAATTCATTGATAGACATTTCTCAGACCTCAGTTTTCTGAGCCTCCAAGCAGGATTCATCACCTATAACCACTCCATCCATCTAAAAGCACCCTTCCCTCTTGGCGTCTGAAACACAGCACTCTTTTGACACGCCACCCCCAACCCTGCTACTCTTCTCTGCCTTCTTTGCAGGTTCATCTTCTCCACTCAGACTTCAAATGCCAGGAGGTCTTAAGGCTCATTCCCTGGCCCCTTTCTTGTCTTGCTTTCTTCCTTGGAAATGTCTTCAACCCCATCTCTCCAGGGATCAACTCTTGGCTGAGTATTACCAAATGTACAGCTTCAGCTGAAGTAGGCACAGGTTGTCATTTTTTGGCTGTTTGGCATCCAAGATTCTTTCCTATTCATGGAGAATTCCCCTTCTCATAAGTCCTCATAGGAATCAATGCTTCCTTCCACCCAGCCTCTATAGCTGGAGATGTTGAATAATAATGGCTTCCCCAAGCACTCAGTAGCTAGGACCTAGGCTCAGCCAATCAAACGTTCAGAGACTCAGTCTAAATCTTTCCAGTGACAAAGGTGAAGATGACAGCTGTGGCAACAGCCTCTAGAGACCAGGGCTAGAATGTCAGTGATGCAAAATACCCATCCTGTGTTCAACAGCAGCTGACAGGTAATAGCAGTATCTTCCCCTCACCTGGCTGCTTCCAAGGTATGATGTCAGCCTGGGTTCTGGACATATTGCCTCTTTTTGTTTCTTTCTGCCCATTTATGAGCCTGGCTCTGCAGGTCTCCTGGTGATTCTGTGGGCTGCCCAATATCTTTTGGGTAAATCCCTTTTATGTTTAAATAAGCCAGAATCAATTTTCATTATTGTGGTGCTTACACAGAGGAAAATTTTCAGCTGTTCTGTTCTGTTCCATTTTGGTCAGGGGCCAACTCTTTCCCTTCACACCCAGTTACCCTAAATCAGCTGTTTTCAAGATGTGATCTGTCTTAGTCCACTTTCTTCTGCTATAACAGAATACCAGAGACTGTGTAAGTTGTAAAGAAAAGAGATTTATTTGGCTTATGGTTCTGGAGACTGGGAAGTCCAAGATCGAGGGGCTGCATCTGGTGAGGGCCTTCTTGCTGCGTCGTAACTCGGGAAGATATCACATGGTGAGAAACAGAGAGAGAGGGTGAGAAATGTGGGTGGACTTCATCCTTTTATCAGGAACCCACTCCTGAGATAACTAACTCATTCCCACCGTAATGGCATGAATCCATTCATAAGGGCACAGCCCTCCTGACTTAATCACCTCTTTAAGGCCCCACCTCCCGATACTGTTACCTTGGCAATTAAATTTCAACGTGAATTTTAGAGGGGACATTCAAACCATAGCAGGTCCCCAGGCTCCTGGAGGTTGCTGAAACACTTTCAGGAGGTCTGCAAAGTCAAAATGATTTTCATAAAACTCATAAAATTACTGAGACATTGTTTGTCTTTTTCATGGTGTTGACGTTTTCATTGAGGATGCGAAGGTGAGTAAACATTTCACTGAGGGTACAGTGAGGCTGGTGCCTTAGCGTGAGGCTGTGGCGTCAGCTGCACCGGTAGCATTGTGTTCTTCACCACCACGCCCTTGGGGGGAGTCAGTTTTACTTAAGAATATCCTTTTTGAAACAATAAGGAATATTACTTTTTATTAAATCTTGTCCTTTAAATACACAAAAAGTATCTCTAAGTCCAAGTCCCCACCATCTGTTCAGGGCTTACAAGTTCCATGACTGTGGACGGTGGGTGGGCCCCTGGGTCGCTGGAGGGTGACGCTGCCGGGAGCTCTGTGTGTTCGCCCCCTAGCCACTGCCAGCCGAGATGAGAACCATCTCCCTCTGACAAAGACCCTTGGCCCTCTGCACCTTCCTACCCTGTGCAAGTTGCATTTTCACCTCCTCACCCTTCCCCCAACGCGGGTCTTCACTAGGCTTTGGGAGCAGAAAACCACCCTCTGCAAGCACTCACCAGACATTCTTGTCTGGCCTTTATCCCTGGTGCACCTTTGAGTTTTTGTTTCCACTTGGAGTGGGCTGGAGGAAGAGAAACCACGCTCAAGGGACCCAAAAGCAGAGGCGCAGGAAAATGCACAGAAAACAGATTAATATTTCATTTAATACTTAGCTACACTTGCAATTGAAGCCTGACTGTTCAGATGGCCTGTGGGCTCTCCTCTCAGCCCCGACCCCCAGGGCCTACTCTGGATGCAGCTCCTCCTGCCTAGACTCAGCTCCTCCCTCACTCAGTGCTTGGTTATCTCCTGTTGTTGACTCAAGCCCCCCTGAGCTTAAACGTCACTTTCTCAAAGACATTTTCTTTGATGTTCCAATCTAACTAAGGTCACCTCCCCCAGAGTACCTTGTTCTTTCCCTTCATGGATAGCATTTGTTATAATTTTAATTTAATGTTCATCTGTGTTTGCTTGTTTATTATTTGTTTCTCTCAGTAGACCATGGCCACCAGGAGGGCAGGAACCATGTCTGTTCTGCTCAGTATTATACACTGAACAACGGAGTGCTCAGTGTTGATTGATAACATAAATTAAGGAGGTTCTCACGTGCAGTGGGAGATAAACGATGGATATGCACGGTCACACAGAGTGATGTGATGGACATGGGAGACTCACAACGGGGGAGAGAGAGAGAGGGATGAAAACTTATCAGGTATAATGTACACTTTTCAGGTGACAGGTACACTAAAAGCCGAGACTTAGGCTGGGCGTGGTGGCTCACTCCTGTAATCCTAGCACTCTGGGAGGCCGAGGCAGGAGGATCATTGAAGGTCAGGAGTTCAAAACCAGCCTGAGCAAGAGCGAGACCCCGTCTCTACTAAAAATAGAAAGAAATTAATTGGCCAGCTAAAAGTATATAGAAAAAATCAGCCGGGCATGGTGGCGCATGCCTGTAGTCCCAGCTACTCAGAAGGCTGAGGCAGGAGGATCGCCTGAGCCCAGGAGTTTGAGGTTGCTGTGAGCTAGACTGACGCCACAGCACTCTAGCCCAGGCAACACAGTGAGACCCTGTCTCAATAAAAATAAATAAATAAAATAAAAGCCGAGACTTCACCACTGTACAATTCATCCATGTAGTAAAAAACCACTTGTACTCCCTAAATCTACCGCAATAAAAAATAAATTTAAATTAATCAATTAATTAAGGAAGATAGAACTATAACTACTACTATTTTTTTTTTTTTTGAGACAGAGTCTCACTCTGTTGCCCTGGGTAGAGTGCAGTGGTGTCATCATAGCTCACTGCAACCTCAAACTCCTGGGCTCAAGCAATCCTTCTGCCTCAGCCTCTCAAGTAGCTGGGACCACAGGTGCATGCCACCATGCCCAGCTATTTTTTTTTTTTTTTTCAGTTTTGTAGAGATGGAGTCTTACTGTTGCTCGGGCTGGTCTTGAACTCCTGACCTCAAGCAATTCTCCTGCCTTGACCTCCCAAAATGCTGGAATTACAGGTGTGAGCTGCTGCGCCTGACCTCCTTTTTCTAGTGTAAGCATTTAAAGCCATAAATTTTCCTCTAAGCACTGCTCTAGCTACATCACATAAATTTTGATAGGTTTTATTTTCATTATCATTTCAGTTTAAATATTTTCTAACTTCATTCTTGATTTCTTTAGTGATACATGGATTATTTAGACATATGTTGTTTAATTTCAATACCTTGAGTTTTCCTAGATTTCATATTCTTGTTGATTTCTCATATAATCACATGGTCGTCAGAGAACATGCTCTATATGATTTCACTCCTTTGATATTTATTGAGACTGGTTCTGTGGCTTAGCATATGGCCTATCTTGGTGAACATAGAATACACATCTGAAAAGAATATGTATTCTGCTGTTGTAAAGTGTAGTGTTTTATAATATCAATTAGGTCAAGTTGATTGTGTTGTTCAGATCACTTATGTCTTTATTGTCTAACTGTTCTATAAATTGCCAAGAAAGTAGTTTATGCTTCATGTATTTTGAAGCTTTGTTATTAGGCACATACACATTTATGTTTCTTATGTCTTCCTGGTGAATTGATCTTATCATCATGAAATGTCTCTCCTTTATTTCTGGTAATACTTTTTGTCTCAAAGTCTGTTTCACCTGTATGTTCCTCTCTCTTAAAAGTATTTTACTTAGAAGTAAAATAGCACCATTTAAACTCCAACTTTTCTACATTTCTCCTTCAAATTATTATCTCTCTCTTATTCTCCAATCTTGGTGCTGAGCTGAAACAAATCAGAAAAGTGGCATGAACCAAAAAGATAATTTCCTCTAATGCAGAAACAAGAAGAGTAACCGAGAGGCTGGTCCATCCCCCGTTTCATCTCTGAGGCATCAGTCACTCAAAAAAGAGATGAGCTGTTCGGCCTCCTTGTTCCTCGGGCTCCCCTCTGAACATTTCCCCCCCGGATCACCAAAAGCAGCTCCACCCATTTCTAATATTTTTATGCCTTGACTTTTTCAAACTTGGGATTTTCAATAATGCATGAAAACACAATCATTTCATGGCTGAAAAAACAGGGTTGGAAGACAAACTTTTTGACTAGAGCATCTAACTGTCAACACAGTCGATGCAACTTTAACAAGCATTTCAGTCTAGTATAGATTCAGGGGAGGATTTTGTGGCACTCTGAGGAAATCAGGTGCAAGGTTAACTGTGATTTTTCTTCTGTTTGAACTTTTCTTAACATCTTCTATTCCTGTTATGGGAAAGAGCTGGCCATATAGATTTTTAGACTGTAACACAGAAAATTCACAGGCGTTCCCCCAAACATTCACGTTAATAAAAATGTGAGGGCTTTAGTTTTTTCCACTAAATTGCGAGGGGTCGATTGCTGGAGGAACATATTGCTAGTCTTAGATTCTTTTCAGTCTCTTGAAAACCTTTGTTACCAACACAGGATGCCTAAGGTCACTAAAAATAAATTAAAACCACTTTATACATGGCATGAGCTTTAAACATCCTATTCTATTGTTGTAGGGACATCCATGAAAGTTTATTGCAGGCAGCCACCAAGGTGATGAGATTTAAGAAGGCCACAGAATCCCTGACACAGTAGCAGACTGTGCCACATCAGTTACTCTTTTGAGTGAGATATTTTCTTCCCAAGGCTCCTATTATGGCTCACCTGCCACTTCTGCACACATAACATTAAAGTTTACTAACACATTGGAAAGTATTTGCTTATCTGGTCAGTAAGTGGTTCACTAGGCTTGGGTTCCTGTCACACTGCAAAGAATTTTTGTCTCTGAACGCCTCTCTTTGGTGCTTTTCTTTTCTTTCTAGGTAGTTCTAGT
>CAUYMX010083609.1:0-24607 GCA_963573855.1 Lepilemur septentrionalis
CTATATATATTTTTAGTTGGCCAATTTCTTTTTATTTTTTTTTAGTAGAGACGGGGTCTCGCTCTTGCTCAGGCTGGTCTCGAACTCCTGACCTTGAGCGATCCACCCGCCTCGGCCTCCCAGAGTGCTAGGATTACAGGCTTGAGCCACCGTGCCCGGCCTGAATACATATTTTTAAAATGGTATGGGATGCTACATACGAATAAGGTAATGTGGGAGCAGAGAGGGATACGGAATAGGAAGACCTTCCCTTTTGGCTCTTTAATTTCTCCCTAACCCTTTCCTGTTGTTCTCATCTTAGCCTTCCTGCAGTTCACACAAGTCATTCTACCTCTTTACCCTCCCTAAACACCAACTGATTTTACACACAAGGAAGGTTTTCTGATGCACACCACCAGAGGGCTTGGATCAGAAACAATCACTTCTGTCTTATTTCAAAAACAGAGATTTCCACCAAGAAAATTTTGTCAATGTGATTTTGCCACCACCTATACAGAGAAACAGCCTGACTGGCAGGCCAGAGGCCTACAGTCTGAGAGTCTACATTCTGTGAGGGTCTAGGATGTTGGTTCTTAAGGAGTGGGGCTAAAAAAGCATCTTAATTATAATTGTGGCCCTCCAAATGGCCACAGTATATAAACCAATATAAACTATTAATATATTGATTACAATTTTGTGGGAGGAGTGACAGGAAGAGGAATCTCTAAAAAGGTTCTTGGAGTAAAGGAGGAAGGTTTTGAGTAAAAATGGAGGGGAAAAAAAGGTTGAAAAACACTGACCTTGAGAATGAGAGGGGAAAAATAAAAATTAACAGGACCTACTTTCTGCCCTAGATGGAGAGCTGGAATATTTTGCTCTGATTCCTCAATTTCATTCCCGGGGTATGAGCCCATGGCTTCCCCTTATTCTGTAGATCTTAGGAGTTCGTGTGGATGGTGGGTAATGAGGTCGGGGTCTGTCTTGCCCTCCATTAATCCAGCCAGAATCTATTTTTCATCTGTTCATGAAGAGCCTTAAATTATTTTTCTTCAAAGCATTTACCATCCCTACCCATTTGTATAGGTATTTGTTTTTCTTTTTCCAGAGCGTGTCTCCATAGCATGTATATGTATTTGTTTCCTTATTTGTTTACTGTCTATCTCTCCAATTGGATTGCAATCTCCTTGAGAGTGGGGTCTGTATGCTCATTGATATATTCCTATAACTCAGAATATTGTATGGCACAGATGGGGTGCTCAAGAAATACTTGTCGAAGGAATGGAAAGAAATACAGACTTGTGTGTGTGTGTACAAGGCTCTTCTCTATGGGGCTATTCATACAGATGGAAAGTTAAGTGCCTATCAATAGGGGATGGCTAAATTATGGAACTTTTAAACAACAGCCATAAAAATGAGAAAAGCTCTTTATGCCTAACTTTGGAAGTGCCTCCAAGATAAATTTTTATGTGATAAAATCAAGCATAAAACAGTACTTAGAGTGTGCAAGGGTTTATATAAAAAGAGGAAAAAATGCCTATGCTTAAATTACTTTTGAAAAAATATACAGTCTTCCAATGTTGGCTCCCTCCAGGGATGGAAACTGAGCAAAGGGACAGGGTGGGAGAGGAGACTTTTTGCATCTAAAAAAACCTGCAACATGTAATATATTCCTTATTCAAAGACAGTCAACATTTTAAAACAAAATATGAAAAGACAGTGATTATAAATCTTTTTAAACTTTCAGTCCTAAATTGTGGTTTTCATCAATGCCTCAAATCCTTTGCGAAATGAAGCAAGGAAAAAAAACATTAATGTTACTACTGCCACCTTGATCTGAAGGCTGTATTACAAAATAACAACAATAAAAGAATTATGAAACTCTGTCGTTAATACTGAATGTGAGGGGTGCTCAGAAGGAAAAGTCCCTCAAAAGCCATGTACTGACCACACAACGAACACAACGCAGTAACCTTTTAATGTCATCACTGTGGTTAGGCATCGGGGCCAGTGGTAGTTGCACAGATAGAAAACCCCAAGTCACACTCCCTTCAATAGCTCAGCTGGCAGAGTGGAGGACTGTAGAAAACCCCAAGAGTTAAGAATTTCTTTGTGGTTACCTACACACACATTCTTGGGAGGTGATAAGAAACCAAGAAGGCAAAACATTATGTATCATGAATTCAGAATTTTCCCAGTGACAAGCCTATGAAAAGGCCAAAGGAAAAACATTTAAAATGTACAAACCCTTTCCAACTACTTCCCAGGAAAAAGTAGGTTAATTTTAAAAACCAGCAAAGGGGATTGTCTTAAGTGACAAGTGAACAGTAATTACCTAAGTGCCATTATAAAGATACAAAGAGAGGTCAATGAGAAAGCAGACCAATACCACGAGGATGTAATTTTCAGAAAATACTCCCAAGAAGCAAAACAAAATTTCCTTCCTTGGGCATCTCAGTGAAGAGAAAACCTATTCTCTTGGATATTTTAAGGAATTGCTCTGCAACAGAGATGGATTATATGACTTCACAGTCATGGGATTCTGTAATTTTCCTGTGCTTTTATTTTCTAGTTCTTTTGCGAATCCTAGTTCTTTCATAACTCCTCATTCCCTGAGTAAGAGTTTTGCAAACTGATGTGTAACAGTCATCTCCACAGGCAATTACAATGCAGCCAATACGATACAATAATAATATGGGTAGTCAAAGTTCTGGAAACACCTTCATTATCTTTAATGGATTTTTGAAAAAGCCTTTCAAATTTATTATATAATTATTTCCCATTCATTTTACTAAAATTCTATTGATTACTCTTATTCCCATTTACTCAACTTCCAAACCATTTCCTTTCTTTTAATGATAAAGTTGAATTAACATAAGTTCTTTATATGATTCAAGTCTGCAAGAAGTTGAAGACTGTTTTAAAAGGACATCTTTTTTCCCCCATTTTATTGAGCAAATAATACATTAAAAATAATTTCAGGAATGATGTTTAGGAATAATAAACATATTTGTCTTCTAAACAAACTGCTGTTCAAATTTCTTTCTTCATAAAAGATATTTCCCCTGCTAGTACATATCGAGCCTAACTAGCAATTTGGAATAAATCAGAGGGAAGCTGAAGTCTACCTGTCATTATGCAAAAGGGACTTGTTTAAGCAAGCAATTGCAATTAATATTGGCTTTCATAAAACCATTTATTCCTCAAAATTGCTTCAACACTATTAGACATTATACTAATAGTCAGCATACTCCCAGCCAATGAGATGACCTCATGAACCATTTTCCCTCTATGTATATAAAACACATCTTTTGCTCTGATTTTTTTTTTTACCCCTTTACAGCTTTACCACAAAAAGAAATGATATCACTTGTTTACTGATTTATCACCTATCTTTCCTCACTAGAAGGTTTGCTTCTTAATGGGAGGTCCCTTGTCTGTTTTGTTCACTAACTGATTAGATATCAAAAAAGGAGTCAAGAAGCAGCTATGGATCACACTGTAGTGTAATTTCTGGCTTGCCTGAATATAGCCCAACTCAGCTCCGATCCCATCTATGGGCTTGAAGGGTAAGTGGCCCTTAAGGGCTCACCTGAATGGCTGTGCTGCCCTGTGGGAGCAGCCAACTGGCAGAAAGGCAACGAGTCAGCAGCCATGCCTCGTTTTCTTCCCTCTGAGAGATGGAAAGAGCAGCACAGCTCTACAAATGGTACCTCTATTACACCTACATACACATAAGGCTGTATTAATTAACGAGGACATAATTTGCTTGCTTTGTCATCCTGTATTAATTCTGACATTCCCTCTCCACTGGCCATTGGTTCTCTCTCTCTCTCTCTCTCTCTCTCCATACTAAAACAGTTTCTCTGAAAGTAAGGCTAATGCAAATCCGCTGACTTGCTCAACACATTGGAAAATCCAATTAAAATAATGAGCCAGCTCCCAGCAGTTAAGTCTGCAATTCCATGGCATAAATTAGGTACTCTGTCTAGTGTGTTAACTCCTTCATGCCCTGGAGAGTTATTTACCACCTTGAAACTATTTAAAGCTGGCACCTTGTCATTAGGCTGCTTTCCAGGGTAATATGACAGAGAAAAGAATCCCAGAGGCATGTGGCCATGCATCATTTCTGGCCTGGGTGACTTTGGGCTGTTTAACCTTGCTGGTATTCCAATACCTTCTACTAGCCTATGCCAGCATGAGTGGATTGAGGAAGAACTGACAATAATAAAATTTCACTTCATACAAGGCCACATAGCTGGATGCTTTTACACACATTATATGACCAGCTGCTTCTGAAAACTCTACAAGGTATTAAGTAACTTGTTCAAACACACATAAGCTAGTTAAGTGGAGGGATCAAACCACAAACCAGGTGTAACTCTAAAGTCAATGAGCTAATAACAAACATTATCTTCTTGCAGATACCAGAATGTTTTAAAAACTATAATATACGACCTACTTGCAATGAGCAACTGTTATTAGCCATTACTGACCTATATAAACTAAGATATATTTTATTTGGTTGCATAGGTATTAAGGAGAAGGTTGGGGGCACTTAACAATCCTAGACAGATGAGAGTTAATGCTAGCACCTCACCCACTGCTGAGGGATTTCTTGTTTAACCTTCACAGCTGCCAGAGTGACCAGTGCTCACATAGTCAAGCAGGTGACAAACATGTAGCTAGCTGTTTGCTTGGGCAAGGCACTCAACTTTAGAGACTAGATCTCTTCATTTACGAAGTGTGAATGATAAGACCAACTCCATATGCTGTTAAAAGGACTGAGATATAGTTAGTGGATGCAAATGCATGAAAAATGCCCAACACTACATAATACATCTTAATAAAATGTAGCTACATTTATTTTCCTAACATTCTTTACACTTAAAAGGCTCAGAGGTAGTGAGCTTTTTAAAAACTATAATGATAGCATTTCAGCCACTGGAATATATTAAGGATAGCATTTCAGGTACTTTCAAGGCTGGGGTTAGGGGCTCCAAAATACCCTTTGTATTGCACCACATTCTCTCCATTGTTAAGTCTCCTACTTCTTGTTTCCCTGCTTTATGCTGCAAGGCAGTCCCTACAAACTGTAAGATAATGCATCTCATTATACGGTGTTCTCATCTAGGCAGAGCAGCCTGAATTAGACTGTTTATTAAAATGATACTGCGTTTAACATATGTTATCTAAAGTCATTGCTCACAATAATTCTGTAAGATGGGTCTTAGTCTCACTAGATTAATGAGGAAACAGGCTCAGAGAGGTTAAGTAACTTATTCAAGGTCAAACAGTGAGTAACACAGATGGTCAGGTTATTAATTAAGGTTTTCACAGATTCCTAAAGTAAGTCTCATTTCCTTTGTGTCCTGCTGCTATGTGATCTTTTAAAGTGATTATCAGATCATATCATTCTCCTACTTAAAACCTATCATTGGCCTCCCACTGAACTAGATGCAAATCCAAACTCCCACTTTAGGTCCAGCCCTGCTAACCTGCCTTAAGTCCCTCTACTCCTCAACCCTTTTTTGGCTTCTTGACCCATAGAGTGCTTTCCTACTCTGCATGCACTTCAGCATCTGTCTGGAACACTCTTCCTCTGGCTACAGGCAAAAAGCCTTCCAGTTTCCACATCACTTGCTCAGTGAGGACTTGACCATTCTAAATAGGTCCCTTCTCCCTAATCTGTTAGTCTCAACCAGTGGCAGAATAGGCCCACTTTCACAGAGTACTTACTGTACTTTAAAATGACTTATCTGTTCCTTTACTGTCAAAAGCAAAGCTTGGGCAGGGCGTGGTGGCTCACGCCTGTAATCCTAGCACTCTGGAGGCCGAGGTGGGTGGATTGCTCAAGGTCAGGAGATCGAAACCAGCCTGAGCAAGAGCAAGACCCCGTCTCTACTAATAATAGAAAGAAATTAACTGGCCAACTAAATATATATAGAAAAAAATAGCCGGGCATGGTGGCGCATGCCTGTAGTCCCAGCTACTCGGGAGGCTGAGGCAGAAGGATCGCTTCAGCCCAGGAGTCTGAGGTTGCTGTGAGCTAGGCTAATGCCACGGCACTCTAGCCTGGGCAACAAAGGGAGACTCTGTCTCAAAAAAAAAAAAAAAAGCAAAGCTTGTTGGCAGTAGGAGCTATGACTGCTTTGCCCACCACTGTGCTAAGTCAAACTCCTAGCACAGCGTAGATATGTTATATGCACTAAATAAAATGCTTGTTGGTCAAGTAAAGGGCTGAATGAATGCATTCTTCTCCAAACGAGGAGAGAGGTTCTGAGATACAAAGCGTTCTAGAATCTTTACCAGTTTTGGTCTTCCTGGAGTGCTCAGCACCATAAAGTAGTGGGGAAAGACTCAGTAGTGGGATAGGAGGGTTAGAACTACTCCAAGGATATGGTTGGGAGTGACAGACCAACGGTACTCTTGCCATCTAGTAGCTGTCATGCTTCGTCTGACAACTGGAGAAGAAAGGGTGGACGTTAGGAGACCTGTTCTTGACTTTCACTTGCCTCTCCACCTATCTGTGGAAGTTTAGGCAACTCACTTTTTGTTTCTGTCATCAATAAAGTGAGAGGTCTCTAAAGTCTCTAAAGTACCTTCCAGTTACAATACTCTTACAGCTTAAAATCAGCTACTGAGATACAACTGAACACAGGAGGAAAAAATCCAGAACAAATGGGTGAAACAACTACAGGGAGATGCTCAAACTGCCTTAAAGCAGGGCAGTCCTGGTCCTCCACCCAATCAAGTAACAAATAAAAACAACTAAACAGTTCTGTGGTAATGCTGTAGAGTTAGAAGGGTCAATTTATAATCCTTACCAAAATCCTAAACATTTTGGTATAGTCCACAACATTCACCATCAGACTTCTGGCACGGTATAAATAACTTTTGAAAAAGTCTAAAACATCTCAAGAAAGTGAGGCCCTTAATTTGACCAGAGCAAGGGACTGAATGCCTACTTGGGCCTTCGGCTACCAGCAGTTTCCCCCATTTTTTTTCCTTTTCTTCTAAAGAAGGTCTTGCTCTGTTGCCCAAGCTGGAGTACAGTGGTGTGATCATAGCTCACCACAGCCTCCAACACCTCGGCTCAAGCAATTATTCTTCCCACCTCAGCCTCCCAAGTAGCTGGGACTAGAGGCACATGCCACCACACCTGGCTAATTTTTAATTTTTAATTTTTTTGTAGAGATGTGGTCTTGCTATTTTGCCCAAGTTGGTCTTGAACTCCCGCCCTCAAGCAATCCTCCGCTTCAGCTTCCCGAAGTGCTGAGATTACAGACGTGAGCCACTGCACCCATCCCTAACTGATCCTTAAATGACAGGGAAGGGGAAGAAATGAAAGTATTACAAACTAAATTAATGTAGTAATGAAGACCAGTATCTAAATAATTTATAATCACGAGGTGTACAGTGCTTTCAAATTATTGTATTTTAGACAGCGAAAATGGAAATAGAAATGTTCAAAATATGAGGCTGGGTAAGTAAATTATAGTTTTAACATAAAATGGGCATTCTATATGGTTTTTAGAATGTGTCTCTGGGTGGCAAGTGCCTTTGGGTTCTGCAAACCCCTCTTCAGGGATGACCAGTGATAATGCGGGAGAGGCTCCTGGCTTCCAGCTGTAGACCCTGCCTCAACCAGGGCAGCTCTACTTTAGGAAGCTGTATGCTTCCAGCTGCACAAACGTTCTTAGGCTATAGTATTTTACAAAACAGTAAAGCATTTCCAAAATATATAAATAACTGGAAAACTGGGTTATAAAATAGCATTGCAGTATGGAGCCAATGTTGTGAAAAAATTATGTAACTCAAAAAATACATGAGAAAAAAAGATGAGGAAATAAAGTTAGAAGGAGACATATATGTATATCTCAACCCCTTAGCAGTGGATTGTAAAGTTACTGGTGATTTTTGTTTTAGTTTTTTTCCCCCTGTACTTTCCAAGTTTTCCATAATGAAGTAGTATTTTTATATTTGTAGTTACTAAGAAGAAATATGGCACAGAAACACAAGAGGGCGATATAATCAACCAGTAGCCTATTTCTCATTCAACTTGTTCTTTATCCAAGATATAAATCAGATGGCACATATAAAAGTACAAATAATTATTATAGTACTGAATTTGGAGGGAAAAAGTCACAAGTTCTTTATAACACTAGGGAACTCTGGATCTCTGTCCAGAATGACAGTCCTTCCTAGAGGCTCTCAAAGTGTGGTCGTTGGATCAGTAGTGTCAACACCACCTGGAAAATTATGGGTAATGAAATCTCAAGCCTAATTAATCAGAAGCTCTGAGAGTGGGGCCCAACAACCTAAGTTTTAACGAGCTCTTGAGGTAAAATGAATGCAAAGTCAGGAGTGAGAACCACTGCTGGCCAAGTAGAAGAAAAACCAAAGTTCTTTTAGAGAAGGAAAGACATCTAGCCAGGGAGAGAAAATGACTTGCCTAAGTTCTAAGGCATAATTACCAGAAAGAAAGAACAGAGGTGAGGGATCTGGGAAAGACCTGAGGAAAAGTGCAAACCAAATTATACCATGTGCTAATGGCATCAGGGACTGACAAGACTGAATTTAAGCAGAAAGCATATTTTGCTGGAAATGTTAGAGAGAAATGGGCAGGTGTAGGAGTATCAGGGAATATGAGAATTCCTTCACTTAAAATAATGCAATTATATTTTGTCTAATTCAATTTAAGTAAATGGTGGGTTAGATTTAACATCGTCTCCTACATGGAGTGGAATGAAAGCACTATTTCCTTTGCATTGTGGGCAGCATCTGATTTCATTTGCAGATAATTATATAGAAAGGGGGAGTAGCTAAGATTTATAAGGCTAAGATAAATGAGAAAGTAAAAGGGGGAAAAAAGCCTACACAGCTAGGCCTTGATTTGAGAAAGACATCCCTATCCTAAGGATTTCTTTATTGTACTTAAAATGATAATGTTAGTTCATGATCAACTTGCAGACCTTTAATTTCATTTCCATGCATGTCATCTATAATTTGCTATGTTTAAACTAGAACAAAACCATACTGTAAGAGACATCAAATCACATTTTTCTTGCCTTTATTGAACATCTTTATCATACACTATGATGTTTTGTAATATCTTTTACTCAGGATGCACCTTCTTAACGTAATTTAAAAATCTAATAAACATACACAAGTACACAAGACTTACCATGTACCAGGAGGACACAGTAACGTATCACAGTGGACGTTATTGTCCTCATGTAACTGATAAGAAGGCAGCCATCTGCTGCTCCCTTTGCTTGGACTGCCCCGCCTTGTCTGCTTGGTCTCTATGTTTTAAAACTCATTTTACTTGATCTTCATGGAAACTTTCAGAATTCAAGAATCCATCTAAATGGTGACTGTGATATTCAGTTACCTGAAATATTTCAAGGCCACCCTTGCAGAAAAGGAACCTTCTTAGATATTTCCTGGCCAATTAAAACAAGAAATAAAATTTTTCCCACTTGTGGGAAACCAAAAGTAGGACATTTTAAAAGTCTGGTCCTACACCCATGTCCATCTTTCCCTGTAAAATTAAGCAGTGCTTCTGAGTAAACTACTACAATATAGTGTACAAGTAATCTTTTAAACAGAAAAAGTGACAATCTTAGTGCAAAGTAGGCACTTGATAAATGCTGGCTGAGACAAGAACACACTTTGGAAAGTAAGCTTGTTTCTTTCTTAATACTTAGACTTTTACCTCACTCTCTATCAAGTGTATCAACCACTGATTAATCCTATTTAATGTTTCCATTTAAGGAAAACAGCCTCTGTTAGCATAAGAAAACAGAATTTCCTAAATATCTACTAATTATTTACGGCTCAGAACTAGGGTCTCTCTTCTGCAAAGCCTTCCTTGATACTCCCACTTTCTGGAAGAATGAATGAATCTGCCTCTGGTGACCTAGCTTGTGAAGTAGTGGAGCAGAGATTTGAATTCAGTTATATCTGATTTCAAAGTCAAGATATTTCTGGTAATTCTCTGAAATTTTAGTTGCTTAACACAGCTGGGGCAATTAAGTCAATAAAAAAATCCACTTATTTTTAACGGAAGATGTAGTAAGATACTAGTTCATAACTGAATCAGTGGGCCATTTCTTCATGTTTAAACCTAACGTTACCAAAGGCACCACAGGGTATAATATAAAACAGAAAGAAGAGGCAAAGAGGCAACCAACCTAAAAAAAATCAGAAATCATGTATTGAAATATATTAATAAATTAGAAATAAAGTCTAGGGGGCAGAAGTACAATGAAATAAACTTAAAGCAAACAAACAAACACAACAAATGAAAAGAATTATCTCTGATCTAGCAGAACATCTAAACCAGCATTTCTCAAAGTGGTTCAATGGGAAGTTAATGTTTCTTATACAACAAGAAAGTTTATGTTCAAATAAGTTAGGAACCATTGAGTTGGACAAATTTATTACAGGATGTCTCCAAGATTCTAATACATAAATGTGGGTCGTAAATCTCCAATAGTAGTAATGCTTCTCAGACCACAACTCTTGTCAAAGAACAAGGCATGAGATTAGTGTTTCTGTCTTACACTTTGATACTCCTGTTCCCAGGCAAGGAGGCAGATGAACTGGGAACAGCATGGCCACCAAGTACAGTTCTGCAGGGTGTACACGGCTCAAAGCACTCACCTTGGTGGTTTGTATGAGTGAAGCTTGAAACCCAGCCATGCTCCCCTTACTAATCCATGTTTCCTGGTGCTAGCTAACATCAGCCCAGAAGGTGGCATCGTGGCTGGGCTATAGTACCTCCCATTAGTATGGGTCTGGAGTGGGTGGCCTTGTCTGAGGGCTATGGGGTGTGGAGAGACTTAGAGGCAACATTCTGCAGAGGAATCCAGAACCAGGTCAAGACAGAACATTTAATCTGAGGTAGCTAGGAAGAGTGGAAGAATGTAGGATGGAAAATGGGAAATCAAGGAAGAGTGGAAGGGGTCAAAGGAGTGAATGTGGGGCACAGTTTGACAGAATTCTGAGATAAGGAAAATCTGCCTTTGCTTTTTACAATGCACCTCCAGATATGGGCCTGTAAGCTTCTGGAACAATGTTCGTGCAGACAGAAGGCTGTTAATTATCTCAAAACAGTGTTTGCCTTATCCTTGTAACATCTTTGCCAATGTTTTACTTACTATTCTTTAAACCAATACAACTTTAATTACAAACTAAGTTTTACGTTATGTCCATAAAAGGATGCTTGTATCTTTTGAGAGGCAGTACAGTGTCCTCTAGTGCAGACCACCTGGGTTTGAATGCTGGATCTGATTATCTACTTCACACTCTTGGACTCAAGTGTTCTCAGCTCCTAAATAAGGTTAATTATGGTTACTCCCTGGTAGGCTTCATGTGAGGCTATATATAGATGAGGCAGAGACAATACCGCTTCATCAATTGCTCCATTTGCTCCCTTTCATTTCCTGGTTCCCTGCAGCTGGGTAGGTGGGGCCAAGAACACAGTTCAAACTAAGAACTACAATACCTGGGAAAGCTGTGAAGAGTCTTCATATGCTTCTCTAATCTCACTCTTCCCCTGCCATGGCAAACTCTGTAGAGAAGGAGGAGCTTCCATCTGCCTAAGTCTTTGAGAGTTACTGCTGCTACAAGGACCAGATCCCTTCAGTAAACATGTAACATAAGAAGGAAATAAACCATGCTAAGCCCTGGAGATTTAGGGGTTAATTTATTACTGCAGCTAGTACCTAGCCTATCCTAACCAATATAACATGTAAAGTGCTCAAAAGAGTCCTTGGCATATAGTTGGCACAATATAAATACAAGTTATTAGTAGTAGCAGTATAAGCAAAAGTTAACTACTATAAAAGTGAAAATAATGAAAACTTCACCTGTCTGAAAGCTTTGAAGATGAGACCAGCTTTTAACTTTTTAAAAAAAGATACTGACATGCAAATGTCAGAGACCTCAAAAGCATTCCAGTAGCAAAAAATCATTCTCCTTTGGAATTCAGTCCCCTTTTATGGCCAATGAAACTCTCCCCTCCAACAAGTGACCGGTTTTTTTTCTTCCTCTCTCTTTTTCCTTTCCTCCTTTTTCTTCCTTCCTCTTGCACAGAGGCACAACTCTGAAACATAAGTCCCTTCTAGCACCCAAATGCTCTTTTGTGAGTCTGTTTTAAGTCAACTAATCCTTGACAACCACACACACGTACTATACAAGCAAATTTTAGATAAAAAGTGCTATTAATTGGGTACAAAATTCTTAAGCTGAAAATCCAATCCTATTTAAAATGTATTATTTGAACCCTTAAAACCCTTAAAGAAAAAGTCCCCGAAACAACCCCCCAAAACCAAATAAACCATTTTCACATTCAGCCAGGGGTACATTAGGATTTCTGTATGTTGGATGTGCTTTAAGGTATACCTGCATTGATTGAGGAATGTAAAATTCAAATAATCAGTTATGGTCTAGATATACAATGAAATACTACGCAGCCTGTTCAAGTGATTTTGCTATTTTATTTACATGGTCATGGAGGGCTATTGAGCTTCAAAAAAAAGAAGTTTGCAAAATGTATGTATACACGTTTGTTTTGTCTTTAAGTTTATTTGGCAGCAAAACCTGACTTGTCCTGAATCCTTTTGGTCGGTAAGCTCTGACTAGGCTTGAGGTAGGACTCTTTATAGTCTTTACTTATCCCACTTCCTGTGAATATGCACATTTCCCTGCAGAGACAAAACTGTGTTTAATTACAAGCACCTGCCCAAGATGTCATGCCTGGAATGTTAAATAATGTGTGGCATATGTACCCTGTCACCCATCTAAAGTCTGTTAAAACTCTAAATTTTGAAACACATCTAATCCCAAGGATTTTGGATAAGAGATTATGGACCTAGATGAGATATATATACATATATATATATATATGTAGGTATACAATATATGCAAATTGTGTTTCTGAATATAAATTTATAAAATTGTTTCAGAGAACATCATATACTCTTAAATATTAACAGTTAGAAATTAGAATTATGTGATCTTTATTTAAATTTTTCCACACTTCTGAAATTTTTACAGCAAACATGTATGACTTCTATAATAGAAGAGAAAAAGAAAACCCTTTCCCTCTTATTCACTTACCCATTCACCTGTCCACATGGATAGATCTCATTTCACAAAACATCCCACAATATTAGTAATTAGTCAAGCATGTCAGGACGTGAGGGGATGCATGGTAGATCAAACACTGAAACCGTCTAATTATGGGCTATCATTTAGCAAAAAAAATGAGTTTTTAAAAAAGGTATTACGTAGTTCAGGGCTCCCAGAAGCTACCAATTTACTGTTCAGCATACCCATGCTCTCTACATTTTTTAATATTTCAATGACAAACTTGAGAAATAATCTGCTTGCTATATGTCTACATTCAACCTGCACATTTTCAGCTATTCTCATTTAAGGGGAAAGAAAAGAAGAAAAATTAAACATTAAAAATAAAAAAAATCCTTAAGCCAAACCACAATACTCTGCAGTCAAAGATTGCAAACAGGAAATGCTATGTAGCTGGAGAAATCTTTGCTTAGCTTCAACAGCTCTGACGCAATAACTGCCCTACAACTGCTAAATGAGACTCAGGCTCTTATGCAATCTATAAAATTGTCTAAAAGCTTTCGGAAGAGAAGGAACCAGATGCACAAACTGTCTTGGCTGGACTAGAAAGTTCTGGGTACCTCCTACAATCTTAAAAAGAGTTTTAACATACATTTTCTAAAACTACTGCTACCTTAGGACTCTCAAAGGGTATGGCATTTAAATGGTTTTCCTGTCAGTTGAGAATCTATTTCAATCCACCAGTTACTCCCTTCCTGACCCACTTTGTGGTTTGGGAATTAAATAGATGCAATTCTCTGTTGACTCCTTAACTTCTCTGCCAGGATCACAGGCAATGATGCCTGATGCGGGGAGTAGAGCAAACCCAGCACTGCTTAGCAAGCAGTGATTTTATTGCTTTCTTTTCAGTGGTTAAGAAAAAAAAAGATTGAACATAATTTTTTGGTACTGTACAACATTTAATCAAATGAGCAACAAAAGACACTTAGAAACAGCTAAAACTCAAGAGCATTCTGCTTCCTTCCCCCCGCCACAAGAAAGCTGCGTTGTAAAGAGAGCCTTCATCATTAATATATTTTTTAATCATTAATACATTAACTGCTAAGGAGGCACCGAAGTAGAAAAGAAAGAATGTATAAAGGCATGGAAGCATGAAATGACACATGTTCCAGAAGTGACAAATAGTTTGTTATGTCTAGGGCTGGCTTTGATTAGGAAGGCAGCTTTAACCAGAGGAAAGATAAGTTCAGAGAGACTACAAGTCAACTAAAGAAACATTTCTAATAATTTTTTTAAATGTCACTATCTATTAAGCATATACTATGAACCAAATACCGTAAGTACTTCACATAAATGATTTCTAAAAGTGCCACTAGAATGCAAAAGGATGAGGCCCTTGGCTATATTGTTCTTATTGCTGTATCCCTACTGCCTAACCACAGTGCCTGTATAGGACGTTATTAATTAATTGAACGAATCATGAATGAACACAACAAGGAGGTATTATTAATCCCATTTTACAAAAATGAAGAAACTAAGACTCAACGCATATACTTTGACGAGGCCACACAGGTAAAAAGTTGTTGGGTAATTATTTTTACCCAGGTCTCCTTAAATTCAAAGCCTATGCACTTAAAACCATGCCACAAATATATTAAAAAAACAACATCAACAAAATAGATCTTGTTCACATTTCTCTGGCTTCTCACCACTAAGAGGCAGTATTCCCCAGACATATTCAAACATGACAAACAGATTCACTTCTGGGAGGAAACAGCTAATCATCTCACCTTTGCAAAACAGTGACCTTTAACTAGAGGAAGAAATTCACCAGGAGAAGACTGGTTTAGAAAACCTATAAAAGTGCAAAGGAAGTGCGCTGAGGATTGCATATCAGTTGTCTCAAGGAATATCGGAGAAGTGAGAGTTTGATTTTTGCTCTATACATGTGTTTTGCACTGAAATTTTTACATATATTATTAATACATTATTACACACTTTTCCCTACTTTTCCTCCCTGATTATAATTTGACGGCTGATACTTTTTGAAAAAATTATAGATTAAAAAAGTTGCAAAAATAGTAAAGAGGTCCCTTATGCTCGTGAACTAGCTTCCTGCAACAGTTAACATCTTACATGTATTAAACAGTATGTTATAACCAACAAATTGACACTGGCCAAAGACAATTAACTGGACTACATACAGACTTTATTTGAATGTCACCAGGTTTTGCATGCATTTTATCGTATGTCTTTGTGCATAGTTCTATGGCATTTTATCACATGTACACATTAGCACAAACATAAACACAATCAAGATGGACAACTGTTTGATCAACACAAAGGAACACCTTGTGTCCCTGGTAACTACTGATTTGCTCTCCATCACTATAATTGTGCATAACTGACTTTAATCAGAAAAATATGCAAATGGCAAGGTTATCTTATTAAAAGTCACTGTTTTATGGAACTTTTTTTACTTTAGTGTGGCAAAAGCCTATAGGGGTATAAAGAACATGGAAAGACAAAAGACCTTCTTGTATGTACTTAAGTAGTCCTCTATCCTATTCCTGCCCCAGTACCTGGATTCCCATGAAAAGATGTCCTTGCACTGGCTCTCACAACAGAGAAGGAATGAGGCTGAACTGCCAAGGGTGAGGAGTATATCACAGTGGGCTCTTGAGTAAGTCATACTCTCTTGAGCTTCTGAATCATGATTTGTCCCAAGTTAGGAAAGTATGTTATGCTCTCATGCTAATCCTATGTGAAACCTAGCAAACATAAAGTTGCTTAGAATACATGATTTCATCTAGATGGGGGAAAAATCGTACAGCAAATGGAAGAGAAAAGAGGACTGGAAAGATAAACTCCAATGTCAAAAATGGTTATCTCTGGTTAGGGGTAATATAAAAGAGAAACTGTAAATTTTCTCTTGTATTCTTCTAAATTTTCTCCACTAGGCATGTGCTCTTTTTATAGTAAGAAAAAGAATACAAAGTCCCCTGAAGTGGTTAATACCATAATAGTATTAATATTAATATAGTCTATTAATATCACAAAAATCCAGTGTGTGAATCAAGGACTTTTCAGGTTACAAAATTTTTCACATGAATGGTATGGTTTGATCCCCACACAACCACCAGGGTAGGTAGAGGATGTACTTCCCCCACTCCCCCAATTCTACCAGTGAGAAAAGTTAAGCTTATATAAATTAGGCAAGATTAATCCACTCAATGACAGGGCTGAAATCATAACAAAGCCTTTAATTTCTGATACCAGTGGTTCTCAAAGCATGGCTCTTACTCCCCTAGAGGTCCTCAGTGCTAAATCTATTTTCATAATAATACTAAAAAGTTATCTGATTTTTTCCACTGTGTAGACACGTGCACTGACAGTGCCAAAGTAATGGTGAGTAAAACCACTGATGCCTTAAGCGTGAACAAAGACACGGCCAAAAACCAGAGTCTTTGTATTCTTCATGGTCATGCTCTTCCTGTAAAAGGCCATTTTCATTTAAGAATGCCCATGATGAAAGAGTAAAAATTATTGATTTTATCACATCTCAACCCTTGAATACATCTTTTTTATATCGTTTGATGAAATAGGAAGTATGCATACAGTACTTCTAAGGCATACTCAAATACGGTAGGTGTCTTGAGAAAAAGCACTCATACAATTTTTTGAGTTGCAAGCTGAACTAACTGGTTTTGTTTATTTTTTTAGTGGAGCACCATTATTTTCTTTAAAGAACAACTAGCACACTATGGTTATTAAACTCTAGTATTTGCCAAACATTTCTTGAAAATGAGTGAAGTAAGCCTATCACTTCAAGGTAAACAATTGACAGTATTTATTGTTAATGATAAAATTGAAGCTTTTGGGGAAAGCCAAAGTTTTAGAAAACTTCCATTTGCCACCATGAGCTTGAGAACTTCCACATAAAGTTCATTTATGTGGTTTCAGATTCATATCACTAATAACTTTTAGGAAACTACTACTTGTCAAGTTTTTATGTAACATTAAGTAATATTTGAAATGGCTCTTATAATACTCTTTCCTTTTCCCAATACAGACCTGTGTGAAGTCTTATTTTTCATCTACTTCAACCAAAACAATAAATTGTGACAAAACAAATATAGAAGCAGGTATGAGAATCTAGCTGCCTTCTTAAGTCAACTTTAAAGAGATACGCAAAAATGTAAAACAATGCCAAACTTCTAATTTTTTTGGTTTGAGGAAATAGTTTTTTCATAAAAAATAGATTGTTTAGGGTAAAATGAAGTAGGTTTTCTATTTTAAAATACATTTAAAAAATTCCTCATTTTTGATTTCTAAGATAGTAGAAATGGCTAGAAATACTGCACATAAATAAAATCTATCTGTTGTCCTTAATCATTTTTAATATTGGGGTCCTAAAATCAAAAAGTTTGAGAACTACCATCTAGCACTCTTGCTCTTTCCAATATGTTATAAATCACAGATGAGAGAAATCAAAGGACAAAAATAGACAATAAAGTACTTTTGCCAGCTAAACACACACAGTAGTTTGATGACTATCAGTACAGACCTCAGTCGTCATGTCAGGTGGGCCTTTACCATCCACACAGTCCACTGAGGCAACGTGAACACTTTGTAATTTACCAGGCAGCATAGCTGAAACAGCGCGTGATCTGCAGTCAGAGAACTTGAGCTCAAGGCCTAATTGCACCATTTCCCAGACATATTATTTTTCAGAGATTTGGTGCATGGATCTCTAAAATGGGGTGTGACTAATACCTGCCTTTACACTGAGTTACCATAAAAATTAAATGAGAAGATGTAAGTAGGGTTCTTTTCCCCAACGTGCAGTGTTTGTCTGCTTTGTCAAAGATCGTTTGGCTGTAGGTAGATGGTTTTATATCTGGGTTCTCTATTCTATTCCATTGGATTGTGTCTATTTTTGTACCAATACAATGCTGTTTTGGTTACTATAGCCTTGTAGTAGAGTTTGAAGTCTGGTAATGTGATGTCTCCAGATTTCTTCTTTTGCTTAAGATTGCTTAGGCTATTTGGGCTCTTTTCTGGTTCCAAACAAAGTGTAGAATTATTTTTTTCTAGATTTGTGAAATATGACATTGGTATTTTGATGAGGATTGCACTGAATCTATAAATCACTTTGGGTAGTATGGACATTTTAACAATGGTGATTCTACCGATCCATGAGCATGACATGTTTTTCCATTTGTTTGTGTCCTCTGCTATTTCTTTCCTCAGTGTTTCATAGTTTTCCTTGTAGAGATCTTTCACCTCCTTGGTCAAGTATATTCCCAGGTATTTTATTTTCTTTGTAGCTATTGTGAATGGTACTGAGTCTTTGATATGACTCTCAGTTTAACTGTTATTGGTATGTATAATGGAAATGCTACAGATTTATGTACATTAATTTTGTAATCTGAGACTTTGCTGAATTTTTTTTATTAATTCCAGGAGTCTCTAAGGTTTTCTAGATACAAGATTGTTTAGTCAAAAAACTATAGTTTGGCTTCCTCTTTCCCCATTTGGATATCCTTTCTCTTGCTTGACTGGTCTGGCTAGGACTTCCAGCATTATAGTGAGTGGAAGTGGTGATACTGGGCACCTTTGTATTGTTCCAGTTCTTAGGGGGAATGTTTTTAACTTTTTACCATTCAGTATGACATTGGCTGTGGGTTTGTCATATATGGCTTTTATAATTTTGAGATGTTCCTTCTACGCCTAGTTTGTTGAGGGTTTTTATCATGAAAGGATGCTGGATTTTGTCAAATGCTTTTTCTGTATCTACTGAGATGATCATATGGTCATTGTTTTTGCTTCTGTCTATGTGGTGAATCACATTTATTGATTTATGTATGTTGAACCATCCTTGCATCCCTGGGATGAAGCCTACTAGCTCATAGTGGATTATTATTATTATTTTTTTTGATGTGTTGAATTCAGTTTGCTAGTATTTTATTGAGGATTTTCACATCTATATTCATAAGGGATACTGGTCTGCAGTTTTCTTCTTTTGTTGTGTCCCTTCCTGGCTTTGGTATCAAGGTGATACTGGCTTCACAGAATGAGTTGGAGAGGACTTCTTCTTTCTCAATGTTATGTAATAATTTCTGTAGTATGGTACCAGCCCTTCTTTGTAGGTCTGGGAGAATTTGGCTATGAATCCATCTGATCTGGGCTTTTTGTGGTTGGTAGATTTTTTATTACTGCTTCGATCTTGCTATTCGTTATTGGTCTGTTCAGGAGTTCTATTTCTTCCTGGTTGAGTCTTGGGAAGTTGTTCTATTCAATAAATGGTGTTAGGAAAACTGGATAGCCACATGCAGAAGAAACAGGACACCTATCTCTCACCACTCACAAAAATTAATTCAAGGCTGGACACAGTGGCTCAAGCCTGTAATTCTAGCTCTTTGGGAGGCCGAGGTGGGAGGATCACTCAAGGTCAGGAGTTTGAAACAAAAATTAATTCAAGATGGATAAAAGACTTAAATGTAAGGCATGAAACCATAAGAATTCTAGAAGAAACTGTATGAAAAGCTCTGTTAGGAATTGGGCTAGGCAAAGAATTTATGACTAAGACCTCAATGGCAATTACATAGCAACAACAAAAATAAATGGGATTTGATTAAACTAAAAAGCTTCTACATAGTGAAGGAAATAATCAACAGTGCAAACAGACAACCTACAGAATGGGAGAAAATATTTGCAAACTATATATCTGAAAAGGGGCTAATATCCAGAATCTACAAAGAACTCAAGCAAATCAGCAAGAGAAAAAGAAAAAACTCATTAAAAAGTGGGCAAATGACATGAACAGAAGCTTCCCAAAAGAAGACAGAAAAATGGCCATAAACACAAAATATGCTCAACATCACTAATCATCAGGGAAATGTAAATTAAAACCACAATGAGATATCACCTTACCCCAGTTAGAATGGCTTTTATTAAAACATTCAAACACAACAGATGCTGGTATGGATGCAGAGAGAAAGGAACACTCATACACTGTTGGTGGGACTGCAAAGTAGTACAACCTCTATTCAGAACATTATGGAGATTCCTCGAAGAACTAAAAGTCAACCTACCAATCTAGCCATCCCAGTAATCAGTATCTACCCAAAGGAAAAGAAACCATTTTATCAAAAAGATACCTGCACTTGAATGTTTATTGTAGCACAATTCACAATTGCAAAGATGTGGAATCAACCCAAGTGCCCATCAATTCATGAGTGGATTAACAAAGAGTAGTATATGTATGTATACCCATAGAGTACTACTTGTACACTTGTAACCCCTTAATATTTTGAAATTAAAAAACAGGAGTATTAAAAAAAAAGATATAAATTACAGTAAAAGCCTGTATTTGTGAAGCAAATTCCATGTCAGGTATTGTGATTAGTGATTTACTTCCCTGATCTCAAAGAAATCCTGCCACGACCAAGAAATAGACATTATTATTTCTTTTTGTAGATAGGGAAACTAGCATTAGAGAAGTGATTTGCCTAAGGCTATAAAGCTAATCAGTTGGGAGCTGGGATTCCAGGTCTGATTGAAACCAAAACCCATGATCATCTGACCACTGACAATTCAGAGTCTCTCAAATCTCCTATTTTGAGTTAGAATAACTTTACAAGAACCATTTTCTATAACTTAGAAGGTGAGAATAAGAAAATCAAGTTGTTTTAAAATTGACTTAGTGCATTAATGCTGGTATGAATTCAAAGAGCAATCAGCTATAATAGTAATCAGTTTGACAGTTCTCAGATGTCTAGTTAATTAAAATCAGCCTTGGCCCTATGAGATGTTAATGCCAACATCTTTGTAGGCAGCTCTTGGCAGTTTTCACATAACATCTCACTTGATCATCATACCTTCTACAATCACTGACAGTTAAGAAAAAAAAAAGAACACAAACTTCTAAATGGGGGCTGAGATAGTTACCATCACTTAGTGCACTGATATTTTTCAAGACCACCCCTTCAGAAACTCCTAGACACAATACATTTGCAAAAGTGATGGCTTCGAACTAACAAAATTTTTCCCCATTTAGGGTTTGTCAAAAGCTCAAATCTAGCATTGAGACTTGGCCTCAAAAATCTATCCTTTTCTTTTCCTCTACAACAATAAGTAATGTTTTAGTATAAACTATTAAAATACACTTTATAAGCAAAACTTTAATTAGAAAATTTTTCAGTATTTAGCACAGACCTTATAATGTAACAGACATTTGGTACTTGCTGGTTGAATTGAGAATATAATTCAGAAAGTTTAAATAGCACAAAAGTACCTTCTATTATCCTTAGTCTCTGCATTTCAACTGAATCAATTATTGTTTAATGTTTCTAGCCTTCACTAGCTTCACAAAATCTTCTGAGAAATATGGATTCCCAAGAGGGTAATTCCAGAGCTCCAAAAGGGTGGGGGCCAATCCACACTCCTCAGTTGGGGACTACACGTGCTGCAAGCAAATCCGGAACCCCTCCCCTCACCACGGCTTCCTCTGAGCCCTCTGCTCCAAGGTGTGGCCCTATAAATCTGTCTAGTTTGCTCTTCCTTTTCCTGGAAAAACATAAAAAGGGAAGCAGCAAGCTGCTGGCTGTTGTCAGGTTGTACAAATTCCTGGGACTGCCTTTTTATTCAGTCAGAATAATGTTCCTCTAGTAACCAACTACAGTATAAACTGATTCTTCTACCTGCTCCCTCATCAGGAATGCCACCACCACCTTCCAAGGGAAAACGTATTTTTATTTTAATTAAATGAATTAGCTTTTCCAGCAATTTCATTTAGATTTTTCTTAGACTTCTACTCCTTAAAGGGAAGGGGACATGGAAAAAGGCCTGTAGCTTGGGGTATGTATAGCGGAATAGCAAGATTGGCACTTCTACTAAGGGAAACAGCACAACCAGAGCATAAGGTGACAGAAGCAGGATACAGTAGAGTAGTAAAGGCAACAGATTCAGAGACAGAATGTCTGGGTTCAAGTCTACAGTACTTCATACTAACAGTATAAATGAGTAGTTACACAATCTCAATATGCCTCAATTTCCTCATCTGGATTAAAAGTATAATAACTATAGGATTGTTATAATATTTTAGTTGAGATAATCCACATAACACCCACCACATTGCCAGGCTGATCAAAAGTGTTCAATAAATTTCAGTTATTTTTGTATGGAGATAAGCAAATGTAGACAACGAATGTTTGCTTGAATGGCCACTGATTTGTGCATATAACTTACACACAATAAAAAGGGAACCTGTAGTGTAGTAAAGTGTAGAAATGGATTGGTTCAGGAAAACTTGGAGGTGATGACTCCTGACTTAACCCAAATACATTTGGTCTCCTGGAAACTACAGGATCTGTGAAAATGGCCATCTCATGTCAAACAGAACTTCCACTCTGAGCAAGTCTTTTACCAGTTATTACTAAAGTGAATTGTCAGAGTCTTGTTTTGCTTCCTTTCTTTCCACCACACCACACCTTGAGCAAGGCCACCAGCTAAAGGCAAGGCAATATCCAGAGGAAAGGGGAAACGAGAGGGTCCCTCTTCTGAATAAAAGAGATTTAAATAATCTAAGATTTACAGAAATACCATGGATTTTAAAACAAACCCAAAAGTGTAGGAACATTAGATACTAAGTTCAAAATTATCCTTTAAGTTTTTGAAAATAAGAAATTTTTCTACTTTCAACATTTTCTTTCAGATTAGCTGATTTACTGTGTAAGACTAATTCAACGGCATAAATCACCAATTAGAATTAAACTGTCAGGCAGACAGTTTAATACATACATACATATATTTATCTGCTGTGAAAGAAAAAAGAATATTCTGATTGGTCAAATATTCAGGTTAATAGATTGCAGAAAGGTACTTTTCATTTTTCAAAGAGGTCTTCATCTGTAAACTAGCCATTTGTATCCAATGGATTTATGACAAGATTATCACCTAAGGCCACAAAATCATATTTGATATATTAATAACTGATTCAGGGTAAGGGAATCTTGAGTTTGAGTTCTAGATTTTTAAAGGAGGTAAAGATTCAATGCTGAGAGACTGGGGGAGAACAGGAAACAGCCCCTCTTATCCAGGGCAGGGCTACCTTGGAGGAAAAATATGATATAAATAGTTGTCCTCCGGCACCTTTCAACCTCTTCGTATGCCTATTCTGGGCACTTGGGAGAAAAGAGACTTGATTAAGTTAATTCACTGGAAGTGTGGGTGGTTCTTAGAGAAGGAATTTTATTTAGAAAACAGAAGAAAACAAAACTCCCTCAAACCCAACAAAATCAAATGGTTAGTACAGGTAATGTTACACAGAACCTTTCTAAGTGTGAATATAGCGTGAGGGCTGGGGAGAGTGGTATAGCATAACACGGTGATACCCAGACACTACTGCCTAGCAAACAGATCTTCCAACCCCCATTTCTGGGTCTGTCTCCTAGTGTCAGCCCCGCTAGTGTCCCAGATTTTAAGGGATTCTTCCTGTCATCTACTTCTGAAACCACAACAGGTTCCCTTAATCTCAAACTTTTTTTTGGGTAGGGGGTTAAAAGGATGTGGGGAGTTAGAGGAGGTTCGTTATTTGCAAATCAGGAAAAAAATGCATGACTGCCTTCACACAAGTGAGATATACTTTCAGCACGTATTTCCAATGTATGTTTGACACAAAAATCATCATCACTCTTTTAACCAATTGAAAAGCAAAAGTTGCTAAAGGTTATTTTCAAAAAAAGTCAATGGTAGAATGTGGAAGAGAACTGAAGTTAAGCAGTTTCTCTCTCAGCTTAAATATAACTCTATCAGCTGGGCCAAAGGTACAAATTCCAGGAATTTCACAATGGGATTTTCTTTAAACATGACTTCCACACCTTAGGACTACGAAGCTTTCTATTTTTCATTTTTCACCCCAAGGACTGAAGGTTGAGGGGGAAGAATTATTGAACTGTTCTCTTCAGATGACCTTATACTTTGCTCAGGCTGTAATTCTTTTTAATCCTGTATGAAATGGCTTACCAGATTTTTCAGCAGTGTGGACAGTTCCTTCGTAAGAGTAGAAAACTTGACAAAAGCGGTGCCAAGGTCAGGGTTGTCTCGACTTAAAAAATTACTCCCAAATTTATCAAGAACTTGTGCATAGTTTTCTTCATTTTGTACATGATCTAAAAATAAAAATACAAAATAAAAAGAGGAATCTGAGCTATTATTTGCCACAATGAAAGTTATTTTGAACACTGATCACTAGAAACACTCAAAAGGAAAGCACATATATCATATAGCATATATATCATATTTGATATATTAATAACTGATTCAGGGTAAGGGAATCTTGAGTTTGAGTTCTAGATTTTTAAAGGAGGTAAAGATTCAATGCTGAGAGACTGGGGGAGAACAGGAAACAGCCCCTCTTATCCAGGGCAGGGCTCAGTAAATATTTATTGACTTGGAGTCCTTGAATTGCTCTTCAGGAATTTAAGAAGCATTCCCTTCGGAAATCTGGAGACTGTTCAATAACTGA
>CAUYMX010083610.1:0-15195 GCA_963573855.1 Lepilemur septentrionalis
GCTAGCCATTAGTCTCTCTTCTTTTGAAAAATTTCTGTTCATGTCCTTTGCCCATTTATTGCTGGGGTTGATTTTTTCTTATTGATTTTCTTAAGTTCTGTATAGATTCTTGTTATCAGCCCTTTATTGGATGTGTAGAAAGCAAATATTATCTCCCATTCTGTAGGTTTTCTATTTGCTCTAATGATAGTTTCCTTGGCTGTGCAGAAGCTTTTTAATTTAATCAGGTCCCATTTGTTTATTTTTGTTGCTGCTGTGATTGCTTTGGGGGTCTTCTTCATAAACTTTTTGCCTAGGCCGACGTCTAAAAGAGTCTTCCCAACATTTTCTTCCGGAATTCTTAAGTTTTCATACCTTAGGTTTAAGTCTGTTATTCATCATGAGTTGATTTTTGTGAGAGGTGAGAGGGAGGGATCCAGTTTCAATATTCTGCATGTGGATATCCAGTTTTCCCAGCACCACTTATTGAATAGAGATTCTTTTCCACAATGTATATTTTTATCTGTTTTGTTGAAAATTAGATGACAATATGAGGATGGTTTTATATCTGGGATCTCTGTCCTATTCCAAAGGTCTATATCTCTGTTCTTGTGTGAGTATCATGCTGTTTTGGTTACTATAACCTTATAGTAAAGTTTGAAGTCTGGTAGACTGATGCCCCCCAATTTGTTCTTTTTGCTTAAGATTGCTTTGGCTATATGAGGTCTTCTCTGGTTCCAGATGAAGCATAGAATTATTTTTTCTAAATCTGTAAAGAATGATGATGGTATTTTGATAGGGATTGCATTAATTCTGTAGATCACTTTAGGTAGCATGGACATTTTAACAATATTGATTCTACCAATCCATGAGCATGGTAGGGATTTCCATCTTTTACATCTTCTACAACTTCTTTTCTCAGTGTTTCGTAGTTCTCCCTATGTATGTCTCTCACTTCCTTTACTAAGTATATTCCTAAATATTTGATTTTCTTTGGTGCTGTTGTTGTGTCTTTGATTTGATTTTTGGCTTGACTGTTATTGGTGTATATGAATGCCACTGATTTGTGTGAATTAATTTTGCATCCCGAGACTTCACTGAATTCATTTATCAATTCCATTAGTTTCTTGGTTGAATCTGTGGGATTTTCTAGATATAATAGCATATTGTCAGCAAAGAATGAGAGTTTGACCTCTTCTGCCCCCATTTGGACACCTTAATTCCCCTCTTTTGTCTGATTGCTCTGGCAAGGACTTCCAGCACTGTGTTGAATAGAAGTGGAGATAGTGGACAACCTGTTCTAAATGAGAATGCTTTCAATTTTTCCCCATTCAGTATGATATTGGCTGTGGGTTTATCATATATGACCTTAATAATTTTAAGGAATGTCCAATCTATGCCTATTTTATTAAGAGTTTTTATCATAAAAGTTTGCTGGATTTTGTCAAATGCTTTTTCTACGTCTATTGAGAGAATCATATGGTCTTTGTTCTTGCTTTTATTTATGTGGTGAATTACATTTATAGATTTGCATATATTGAACCAGCCTTGCATCTCTGGGATAATACCCACCTGGTCATGATGAATTATTTTTTTGATGTGCTGTTGGATTCGATTTGCCAAGATTCTGTTGAGGATTTTTGCATCTATATTCACGAGAGATACTGATCTGTAGTTTTCTTTTTTTGTTTCTTTTTTTGTTCTTCCTGGCTTTGGTATCGAGGTGATATTGGCTTTGTAGAATGAGTTGGGGAGGTTACTATCCTTCTCAATGTTTTGGAATAATTTCTGCAGTATAGCAGTGCAGGTATGAATTCTTCTTTGTAGGTTTGGTAAATTTCAGGTGTGAACCCTGAATCAGGACTCTGGTCAGGACTTTTTTTTGGAAGATTTTTAATTACTGCTCCAATTTCTGTGTTTGATATTGGTCTGTTCAGGAATTCTGTATCCTCCTGGTTGAGCTTAGGGAGGTTGTGTGTTTCTAAGAATTTGTCCATTTCCTCCACATTTTGTAGTTTTGGGGCATATAGATTTTTATCTATTCAAAGAAAATGTTTTGTATTTCCGTGATGTCTGTAGTGACCGCTCCTTTTTCATTTCTGATTGAGTTTATTAAAGTCCTTTCCTTTCTAGTTCTTGTCAATCTAGCAAGAGGGCTATCAGGTTTGTTTATCTTTTCAAAAAACTAACTTTTGGTTTTACTGATTTTCTGTATAGTTCTTTCATTTTGAATTCCATTTAGTTCTGCTCTGATCTTAATTATTTCTTTTCTTTTGCTAGGTTTAGAATTAATTTGCTCTTCCTTTTCCCGTTCCTTGAGACTATTTATTAGTTTGCTGATTTGTGGACTTTCTGTCTTTTGGATGTGAGCCTTTAATGCTATTAGTTTTCCTCTCAGGAATGCTTTTGCTGTATCCCACAGATTTTGATAACTTGTGTCCCCGTTATCATTTAGTTCAAAGAGTTTTTTGATTTCCATCTGGATCTCCTCCTTGACCCACTAGTCTTTAAGCAATAGATTGTTTAATTTCCATGGCTTTGTGAAGTGGTGAGTGTTTCTGTTGGAATTGATCTCTAATTTTATACCAGTATGGTCTGAGAAGATAAATGGTGCAATTGCTGTTTTTTTAAATTTGTTGAGGTCTGATTTGTGGCCTAGGATGTGATTGATTTTGGAGAAAGTTCCATGAGCTGATGAGAAGATTGTATATTCGGCTTTATTTGGATGGAATGTTCTGTGGATGTCTGTTAGACCCATTTGTTCTAGAGCTCTGTTTAAGTCCATTGTTTCTTTGCTTATTTTCTGTTTGGAGGATCTGTCCGATTCAGTCAGTGGCGTGTTGAAATCCCCAGCTACTATGGCATTACTGTTTATCATGCTATTTAGATCAAACAGAGTTTGCTTTATGTATCTGGGTGTTCATGTGTTGGATGCATAAATATTAAGAATTGTTAAGTCTTCTTGTTGGATTTTTTCTTTCACCATTATATAGTGACCATTGTTTTCTTTACTTTTGCTATTTTAAAGTTTGCGTTATCTGAAATAAGGATCACTACCCCCACTTTCTTTTTGCTTCCGTTTGCCTGCAATTTTGTTTTCCAACCCTTGACCTTGAATCTGAAAGCATCTTCATGGCTTAGGTCCATTTCCTGGAGACAGCAGATACTTGGCTTATAATTTTTTTATCCACTCAGCCAGTCTGTGTCTCTTCAGAGGACAGTTCTAGCCATTCACATTTATTGAGAGGATAGATATTTGGGGTAGATTTCTGTTCATATTGTTGGGCAACTTCTTATCGTTTTGTTTTACCTCTTGAGCCATTGTGTAATCCAGGTTCTGGACTTTAACTCTTGAGTGATTTTACTTTGGTGAGTGTCTGTGACACTGTTGAGTGTATAATGCAGGTCTGAGTACTTCCTGCAGGGCAGGTCTGGTCTTCACAAATTCCATCAGTGATTGCTTGTCTGGGACAGTCTTTATTTCTCCCTCATAGATGAAGCTTAGTTTTGCTGGGTGAAGAGTAATGGGTTGGCCATTATTCTGTTTTAGAAGATTGAGGGTGGGTCCCCAGTCCTTTCTGGCTTGTAGGGTTTCAGTTGAGAAGCCTGCAGTTAGTCTAATAGGTTTTCCTTTGTAGGTTATCTGCTGTTTTTGTCTTACTGCTTGAAGGATTGCCTCTTTCATGTTTACTTTGGTCAGTCTAATATGTGACATGGTGATTGCCTTTTCATGTTTAATCTCCCAGGAGTTCTGTGTGCTTCTTGTGTCTAGATATCTAGATTTCTGGCCAGATCAGGCATATTTTCCTCCACTATTCCAGGAAATATATTTTCCAGCCCTTGTGTATTTTCTTTTTCTCTCTTGGGATGCGTATAATTCTTATATTTGGTTTCTTTACATAATCCCACATTTCTTGTATGTTTTGTTCTTGTCTCTAGCTTCTGTATTCTTTTCCTTCATCTGATTTGTTTAGCACATAGGCATTATCTTCAAGCTCTAAGATTCTTTCCTCTGCATGATCCATTCTATTCTTAAGGCTTTCCACTGTATTTTGAAGTTCCTTGAATGTCTCTTTCATTTCCAGTATTTTGTTTGGTTCTTTTGTAATATTTCAGTTTATTTAGAAAATTTTTCATTCATTTCCTGTATTGTTCTCATGGCTTCTTTGTGTTGGGTTTCTATTTTCTCTTCAATTCCATTGAGTTTTCTTACAATCCATATTTGCAATTCTTCCTCTGTCATTTTAACAAATTAGTATCCATTGTTGAGGATCTAATGATTTCTTTTGGGGGTGACTTTTCTCTCTGATCTTTCATGTTTCCTGCGTTCTTTTACTAGTTCTTTCTCATCAGGCTACATGGTCTAGAACTGGGAGTGCTAGACCTGGTTTGTGCCCCTAACTTCAAGTCCCCAAGGGATGTTCCTTGACAGTGGTGGGAAGAGACGTGTTAGTTTTCTATTGCCTTAGAGATATTTTAGCAAGTTGGGCTACCTCTGACCTGTTGTCTTCACTTCTTGCTGGTGGAGATTAGTGAGTTTGGTCCCCCAGCTTAAGCTCCCAGGTTGTGGATTGCACTTGTGTGTGTAACTCCACTGCCCTGTAATAGCTTGAGATTGAGGGCACTGTGTTAAGCTGTGGGGTTACCCTCTCTGGCATTGGTTGTAGATTGTGTGGAAGAGCCAGTTATCGAGGTAATCCGATGTCTCTGGTCCTCCGATGGGGAATATGAATGCCCAATCTTTAGGAAGAAGGGTCTTGCCACTCCCAAGGGTTACGTGGATCCTGTCCCCCCTTAAAGTAGGGGTAAGGGCAAGACAGATCGCAGCTGATGCCTGCAAACCAGGATGAGTGTGCCTCTATGGTTGCTTGATTGGCCATTAGGGGGAGCCACTAGTATGTTATTCAGGGTTCTTCCACCATGCTTGGGAGGCTGCTCCTGATGGGAGGGGCCAATTGGTGCACCTGCTGGGGCCTCTGGCCAGGATTTTCCTTCCCTGTCCACAAACCTCACTGCTGGCAGCCGCCTGGATGTGAATAGCAAGCCCTAGAGTTATGTTCTTATTAGATGACCTAAGCTGGTCTGGCGGGCCGAACCAATGGGCTCTAAATTATTGTTCAACGCCAAGGCCTGGCAGATTCACACCAGTGGCACAGGGAAAGCGGCTTTTCTCGATTCTCCCCACCTCCAGGGGTGGAGCCCTCCATGCCTGGCACTAAAGTCGCTGGGCTAGGGGAAGGGTATTGCCCAAGACACCCCAGCACCCCAGCATCTGGGGATCCCACAGATGGCAAATTCCCACCACTGGGGAGCTAGCATTGTGGAGAAGCACTCAAGATTCACCCACTGACACAGGCCCGGCTAGACTAATCAACAGGTCGCGGAAGGGCGGAGCCCACCACGCACAGCACGAAAGTCCCCAGACGGGGAGGGGTGCTGCCCGAAACCATAGCACGCTGCAGCTTCTACGGGTTGTGGACCTCCAAGCTGGCGGTCGCCCACCCATGGAGAGCTAGCGCTGGGGGCGACCACTCAGAAGTCCACAGATGTCCATTCGGTGGGCTGAATCAACAGGATGCCCACTGTGCCTTGTGCATCACAATTGTGCAATCTCACAACAATCTGGTAGGGGGTCTTGCTCTTTCTGTCCTGCCCTGAGCTGGCCTAATTGTCAGCGGTCTCCAGGGGCAGAGCCCCTTTTTCAGCTTTCACCTCCTTTGTTCTGGCCCCGCTGACCACCAGAGGTGAGTTGCCTGTCTCCAAACTCCCTGCGATGGTTGCAGGAAGTGATCACTCAGACCCGTCCCTTGCACGCCCAGTGCAGTCCTAGCACAGAGCACCCGGGAGTTCAAAATGTTTCCCATTGCCACGACTTTGCACCGACTTCTGGCGTGCCCCTGTCTGAGTGGATGTGGAGGTCAGTGAGGGAGTAGGGCATCCTCCTGTGGGTTAGATACCCCTGCAATCACTGGCCAGGCAGGTGCAGCCATCCCACGTTCTATTCTCTATTGTTTATCTCACACTCTCCAGACTTTAGGATTGTATCTTCCATTCACCTTTTTGTTTTTTTTGTGCATTGAGTGTCCCACATTGTTACTTTGCAGTTTTGTAATGCTGTTCTTGGTGGGAGAGCGATCCGCTCGTATGTAGCCATCTGAGTTCTTCGCCTACCTCTCCAGGAGCAGAGAGCCAGGAGGTCACCTCTAATCTGCCATTTTCTTCCAGTTAACATTTACCTTCTTGTAGCATTCTCGTTCCCTCCTCTGTTCTGATTAATATTTTTGTCAGTGATTAATACCAAAATATCATTTGTTTGCTCATCAGATTTTCAAATTATGGAAGCTGGGAGGATATTTTAGTAACAGCGGAGGCTAAGCTCCTGTAACAAAGAAACTGGGAACACAGTGGCTCAAAGAACACAGATGTCTGTTTCTCTTTTGTGACCATCCTGGTGCGTAGGCTCTGTCTTAAAAAGTCATTAAGGGCTTAAACTGGTCAGGCAGCTCTGCCTTCCCCAACATGTACCCTCCATGTTGGCACCATTGTTTTTATTTCCAGCTGGCGTGAGGGATTAAGGGACAAGCAGGATAAGGGATTACCTTTTCCCAGGTGCCTTGGAGGTCTTTCTCTTGAGCCTAAAAAAAAAATAACCTATAGAAGGACTAAATGGCAGAGTTGTTTGGCTTGTGAGATGTCTTCATGGTGTGACTACCAGTTGACACAAATGTGCTCATGAGTGCCATTTGTGGAATTACAGGGAAACAAGCGTGTCTCTGGTGGTCCTGGTTGGCGTCAGGATGGGGTGGGCATGCAGACCTGCCATGGGAGAAATGGGTGGAGGACAGTGCTCATCCTGGAGAGGAGAAGCTGGGGCGGGAGAACTGTCTTCAGCTTGAAAGGGCTGCCTAGTGAAAGGAGTTAAAAATGAGGGCAGGGGGCATGGTCTAGGGTGAATTAAGACCACAGGGAGAGGCTACAAGGATGTAGATGTAGCTTTGGGCTTGGTATAAGGAGTAACTTTGCAACACTCACTGTCTCCAGATGAAGTGACCTCCCTTGGGAGCTGCTGAATTTGACCCTGAAGATACTCAGGCAGTGGCTGGGAAAGCACTAGGCGGGGATGTTGCAGGAAATCCACTCACTGGTAGGTAACACAGAGTACCTGTGAAATCCCTTTAAATCATGAGCATCTCTGACTCTGGCTTCTTCTTTGTTGTGAGAGTCACAGGTAGGCTTAGAGAACTAGAGAAATTAATCGGCGTCCAGCAATGGGACAGTGTTTCCCAGGAAGTTCTGTGCAGCCTGGTACTAGTAGAGCAGAACTTCTTCCAGGACATAATTCATTGCAATGTAGAGTTATTACATTAGTGCAGTAAGCTATTTGTAAAGCAGAGCAGTTTGGTATTTTTTCTGTATAATCCACATGATTGATTTGCTTTCTTATAAGCAAAGAGTATTTTTAAATTTTGAAGTATAAGCTTCCAGAAATTCTTTATGTATACTTAAAGAACAGAAGGAGAAAATACTGACACCATTAAGAGCTGAATAGTGAGTTGGTAGGGTGACATATTTGAAGCATTTATAAAATAAAATATATTTTTCATATATTACTAATAATTTTTTCAGAACTTTGATATGGTCTACATGCGCTATGTTAAAAGCTGTTTTTTCTCTTTCTGAAGAGAATGACCAACCAGCAGTTTAACAGGCTTTGCCTGCAGTCACATTCTACACCACAAGATGGCAGTGTTAGGTAGAACGTGATTAAAAACTTTAACCTTCCTCTACAAGCTGTTATTAAATGAGGCACGAATGGTGAAATACTTCTGTAAGGAAATAAATAAGAGAATGGTGTTATAGTTTATACAAACACCTTTAAGAGTTTGGTTACCTTGTGACTATTTTAACAATATGTATACTGTAGTTAGAATTAAAAACTGGTATTGTCTATGTGTTTATTTTTTTCCTAAAGCACATAATAAAGTATTTCAAACACGATTGGTGTCAAAATTGTGAAACTCCTATGATGTAAACCTAAGAATAATTTTAACTTCTGATTGTTTGTGGGCTCAACATAGCACAATTCCAAATTTTACCTATGCAGGGTAAGGTGGTGAGTTACTTGGCCCCAATAGTAACCTTAAGGAAAAAAGTATTCACCATTATCTGAAAATTATTGGGCTAACTAAAGAGAATCCCAAGCAGAGATTTTTGTCAAGGGGATATAATAATATTGTTTAATGTTTTGTGTCTTTTTGAAGTCTTACATAAGCCACAAGATTTGTTTTATCAGAATGCACATGTATGTAAATATTAATAACAAAACAGTTAGAGTTTAGCAGAGGTGGATATTGTAATACCATGTTAAAGTCATCAGCTATTGTCTTCCCAAATGATGTACTTTAGCTGATTCTTGGGCACAGACCAAGTGGTAGATTTTTTAAAAAATTTTTATATTTTCTATATTACTATCCATGAGTATATTGGTATCAACAATAAGTAGAAAATTTCAAAACCGAGAAAGTAAGTAGGGAAAGAGAGTTTGTACTCAGAAACATAGCTGTATAGAAATTGATGGTTGATGTAGTGCACATACACATGAGTTCTAAGGAAGGATAAAAATAAGGAACAGGAAGCTGAACTGTAAAAGGTGATTTTTACTACACTGTGTACTTTTAATAACTTAGAAAATGTACTAATGTTTTATGATAAACTGTTCATTGAAAAGTCAGTTTTAGTTATGTTTTAGGAGAAGAAGAGAATTTGCAAAGTGAGGAAAGGAACACCTTGACACTCCCTTGTAGAGAATAGCTGCTTAGTAAATGAGCATGCATGTGTACATAAATGAATGAGAATTCTCCCTCATATTTTATAGGAGTGATCAGCTCCCTTCTGATTTCGCCATCTCTGTTTTCATTCTCTTTTTCACTCATCAAATATTTACTGAGTACCTGCTTTTGTGATAGGCACTTTTCTGGGGACTAAGGATCTTGCATTGATCAAAACAGACTAAATCTTTGTTTTATCGTCTTGACATTATAATTGAGGGTGAAAGGCAGTCAACAAAATTAAAAAATATAAAATGCAGCATGTCAGATGATGATTTATGTTGTACAGAAACAAACTAAGGAAGGGACTGCAGGGTGTGAGTAAGGTTGTAGGAAAGGCTTCTGAGATCAGGTAACCTTTGAACAGAGACCTGAAAGGGCCAAGGAGTGAGCCATGTGGTGATCTTGGGGAAGGTGTCCCAGGCAGAAGGTGCTACCTGGGCCAGCCCTTGGTCCAGTGGAGTTATGACCTCAGGCAGCTGTGTGGCTAGAGCAGAGCGTTGGTGGCAGGAGGAGATGAGGCCAGGCAGGTAAGAGCCGTCATGAGCCTTATAGGCCATTGTGCTAACTTTGGCCTTTACTCAGAGGGTGTTGAGAGCCATTGCATGGTTAATTGGGAGATGGAGTCATGTTGGCCTATGCTAGTTTATCATTATGGTTCCCATTTTTTTTAAAAAAATTGTCATTATACATACTTATTTATAGTTTTCAAATTGTTTTTTACTTCTCAGATTATCAAATTCTCCCTCTGGGCAATCTGTTGTCTCTTGTGATGTGTAATTTTTTATTGTGAATTCATTTTCAGAGGATTTTGTTTGCTGTTGGAGTCCCCACGTGCCCTAGCTCATGAAAATATCTCTAAAGAGCTACTTTGTGTTTACTGCTGCTGGGTCCTGAGGGATTTTTTTTTTTTTTTGTCCTGGATTAGCTTTTATGTAATTTTCTTACCTTAGAGCTCTCATAACATTCAAGTAGAGGTAAATCTAGGCCACAAAGTCAGGTATGGTGTAGGCCTTAGAGTTTAATTCTGTACTAGGACTGTTTGTTCTTTTTCTTTCCCAAACCTATTAATGTAAGCTGAGTTTCTTTGCTGCTTCAGCAGACTGGGAATGGAATATTTTTAGCCTTGTCTGTAAAAGACACAGAACTTTGATGATCTGGGTTCAGTCCCAGCTCTCCCTCCTTGAGCAGCTTGAGGCCATCTTCTATCTCTAGTGGGCCTAAAAAACCTCAGCCCACAGCTCCAGGGGCTTGTATCTAGGTCAAGTCCCTTGTGGGTCACTGAAGCAGCCCGTGTTTTGATTTCTGTCTTTGTTTCTGATATCTGGGTTTGTTGCTGAAATTTTTCAACATGTGAAGAGTGGAGAGATTGCTATAATGAGCCTCACGTTTCAACATCATTAAGCTTCAACAATGATCAACTCATGGCCACCTTGTTTTATCTGTATCTTTACTCACTCTTACCTGATTCTAACAGGACTGTGATAAACCCTCTTTGGCATATAAACCCAAGAGCAGAAAGGTAGGGTCATATATATGTGAGAGTCTTAGTTCAGGGTACCATACATAATAAAATACCATAGACTGAGTGGCTTATACAGCAGAAATGTATTTTCTTACAGTTTTTGGAGGCAGAAAGTCTAAGATGAGGATGCCAGCATGGTCAAGTTCTGGTGAGGGCCCTCTTCCTACCTTGCAAATGGCCATCTCTCACTGTGTCCTCACATGACTGAGAGAGAGCGCAAGCGCACATACTCAGATTTCTCTTTCTGTTATTACAAGGACACTAATCTATTATGGGGGCCCACCCTCATGACCTCACCTAAAATTAATTGCCTCCCAAAGGTCCACCTCCAAATACTATCACATTGGGGGTTAAGGTTTCAACATGAATTTAGTGGTGAGAGGAGAGACAAAATTCACTCCATAGCAGTGTGTGTATGTGTGTATACATCATGTATATGTGTATCTACTTCTTCACTGCCTATTCCATTGGTCCATTTATCTGTTCATGTGCTAATATTTTTTAACCATTTTGCTTTGTAGTGTATATTAATATCTAGTAGAGCAGGTTACTCTTTTTTGTTCATCTCCTTTAAAATTAGCGTAACTATTCATGCCCTGTTATTCTTAGTGAGTTAATTATTTTTAAAAATTCAGCTGGAATTTGAGATTTATAGATTGATTTGGGGAAGAACTAATACCTTTGTGATCAGTTTTCCCACCCAAGAGCATGAAATATATCTCTATGTATGCATGTATATTAGATTTTAAAATTGTCTTATATACGTCTTTTGTGTCCCTAGATACCATATAGTTTTTTAATGGTGAATGATATTGTATTTATTTATTATGTTTCCTAAGTGTAGTTATCTTATTGCTGAAGTACTGTTGAAATACTCTTGGTTTTTGTAAGTTGATGTCACATTTGACAGCTGTATTGAACTCTCCTGTTTCTCGATTCTGTTCGTTTTTCTAAGTGGCATAGCAAGCGTATGTTTAACTTTTTAAGAAATTGCCAAGGTGTTCTCCAAAGTATCTGTAACATTTTGCATTCTAATCAGCAGTGTATGAGAGTTCCAGTTGTTCTGCATCCTCAGGATTATGTTGTATTATCAATTTAAAAATGTTTTTGTCCATTCTAATGGGTGTTAGTGGTACTCAGTCATTTTTATTTGCATTTCCCTAATGACTAATGATGTGTTGAGCATCTCTTCATGTACGTATTTGCTATTTGTACATCTTTCAATTCTTACTCTTTTCCTGTATTTAATTGGATTGTTTTTTCTTGTTGAGCTTTGAGAGTTCTTTCTATTCTGGATATCAGTTCTTTATCAGATGTGTATTTTGCAAATGTTTTCTCCCAGTCTGGCTTGTTTTTTCATTTTCTTAACAGTGACCTTTGAAGAACATAGTTACAAATTTTGAGAAAATCTAATTTATCAGGCTTTTTTTATAGCTCATATTTATTGTATACTTAAACAAGAAATCTTTGCCTAACCCAAAGTTATAAAGATTTTATCTGTTCTTCTAGAAGTTTTATAATGTTAGGTTTTCCATTTAGTATATGATCCATTTTGAGTTATTTTTTGTATATGGTGCAAAGTATGCACTGAGGATCGTTTGTTTGTATGTGAATAACCAGTTATTCTAGTCTCTTATTGAAAATAGCATCCTTTATTAATAGAATTGCCTTGAAACCTTTGTCGAAAATCACTTGGCCGTGTACATACAGATCTATTTCTGGACAGTCCAGTGAGTCTCATTGACATGTTTATTTTTTTCTCAGTAGTACACTATCTTGTTTATTTGACTATTCAAAGTCTTGAAAAAAGGTACTGTGAGCCTTCACACTTTTTTCTTTTTCAAAATTACTTTGGCTAATCTAGTTCTTTTGCTTTTCATTATAAATTTTAGAATCAGTTTTCTAATTTCCACCGGAAAAGCCTGCTGGGAATTCATTGGGATTGCAGTGACTGTGTCAATCAACTTGAGGAGAATTGACATTTAAACAATATTGAGCATTCTAAACCATGAACATGGCATGTTTCCATTTATATAGGCCTTTTAAAAATGTCATCAGTGTTTTATAGTCTTCAGCATACAAATTTTGCACATATTTTGTTAGATTCATACCTAAGTATTTTATGGCTTTTGGTGGTATGGCAAATGATATTTAAATCTTTTAAAAATTTCCAGTGGTTGCTTGCTAGTACGGGTTGAGTTGCCCTAATCCAAAAATCCAAAATCAGAAGCTGTTTGAGTGCTGACATGATGCTCATTGGAGCATTTCAGATTTTGGATTTTCAGATGAGACATGCTTAACTGGTAAGTATAATGCAAATATTCCAAAATCTGAAAAAAAATTGAAACCTGAAGCACTTCTGGTCCCAAGCATTCTGGATAAGGGATATACAACCTGTACATAGAAATACAATTGATTTTTTTCAGGGAGGGCTTGTTCTAGGAATGCTGATATCGTTTAATATAAAGAGGTCTATTAGCATATATCTTGTATTTCATTACATCAATATGTTAAAGCAGCAAAAGTGACCATTTTATAATTCAGATATAATTAAGACATGCCCATGCTTAAAACACAAATATGATTTCCTATTTTTCAAAAAAATAATTTTTAATTGTGGTTAAAAAAGAAAGCACAAAACCTGGCCAGGCACACGGTGGCTCATGCCCATAATTCTAGTACTTTGGGAGGCCGACATGGGAGGATCCCTTGAGGCCAGGAATTTGAGACCAGCCCGGGCAACATAGTGAGATCCTATCTGTACAAAAAATTTAAAAATTAGCCAGGCATGGTGGCTCACACCTGTAATCCTAGCTACTTGGGAGGCTGAGATGGGAGGATCACTTGAACCCAGGAATTTGAGACTGGAATAAGCTGTGATCATGCAACTACACTCTAGCCTAGGTGACAAGACCCTGGCTGTTCAAACAAACAAGCAAACAAACAAAAACAATCACACTGGTATCTGTAAGTTAATAACCTAGTATTTACCATCTTAACCATTTTTAAGTGTACACTTAAGTAGTGTTAACTATGTCACACTGTTGTGCAACAGATCTCCAGAACTTTTTCCATCTTGAGTCTTTGTGTATGGCAAAGCTCCGAGTCCTTGTATACTTGAAGGTATTTTTTTATTTATTGTCAATTTTAAGCAATAATTTGGGTAGATATAAATTCTAGGTTGAAGTTCTTTTTCTTCAGTATTTTCAAAGTATCACTTCATTATCCTGTTGAATTCTGTGTCTTTTGAGAAATGTGATGTTGATCTGATTCTTGTTTCTTTGTAGTTTGTTTATTCTTTGCCTTTGGGAGCTTTTATAGACTTTTCTTATCCTCTTACCATCTCACTGTAATGTATTTAGGTATAGATTATATTCATCTAAACTGTTTGGCTTTCTAAGAGACTTTTCATTGAAATGTTTTTTTGTATTCGTTAAATGACTTATCATTTCTTTAAATATGTTCTCTCCATCCCCTTCCTCCCCACCCATTCAGCCTTTTATGCTGACTCTGAGAAAGTACTGTTGTCTGTTATATTTCTGGCTTGCTAATTTGCTCTTCACTTGTATTTATCCTGCTATTTTTGCTATTTGTTATGTTTTTCATACTTAATACTCCCACATAGTCTAAGTTCATATTTTAAAATTTTTCTCTTATCTCTTCTATTAGTGTAGCTATTAATACATTTTATAACTTGGGGTTCATCTGTTCTAAAAATTTCACTTTCGTTAGTAATACTGTTGAGTTTGTTTCTCTTCCATTGTGATTGTGTTCTAAGGTTGTCTCGTGATTTGGGCCTCTGAACTCATGCTCCCCTGAGGGATATTAACCTGCTCAAAATGTCAGACCAGGTGAGAGGGGAAATGAGCCCCAGGGTAGAGAACCCACAGTCACCGCAGAACCTTTGTTACCCACTCCTGTTTGCTGAGGTTCCTGAGGCACCCAGGCTAATGGAGGATTCACTTTTAAATTCTTAGAAGTAAGCAGTATTGAGAAGAAGCAGCTTTTTTATATGGTAATTTGCCTGTCCTGAAGAAAAGGAAGGATTTAGAAGAAGAAAATGGGTGAGGAAATGCTGTCTCCTGTCACTAATATAGACCTTATAGTGTGGCTGCTGACAATTTATTGGAAATCTGCTTATTAATACTTTTATGACAGTTTGTGATGAGATGCTTTGGAGTGACTCTGTTTTCATCTGTTTGGGTTGCACCCTTGGTGTGGGCCCTGTCAATCAGGAGACTGATGTGTCTCTTTTTGAACTTTTCCTGAATTATTTTGATTATCTCCCCTTCAATTTTCTTGGCTTTCTTTTTCTGGAAATCCTGTTATCTAGATGTTCAGCCTCTTGGACAGGTCTAGTTTTAATCTTTTTTTTTTCCTCCTGTTTTCTTCGTCTTTGTTTTTTCTCTCCTTGCTGGGAGATTTGCTTACTTATGTCCTCCATCTAACTCTTCTAGTTAACATTTTAAAATAAACTTTTTTTTTTTTTTTTTGAGACAGAGTCTCACTCTCTTGCCCGGGCTAGAGTGCCATGACATCAGCCTAGCTCACAGCATCTTCAAACTCCTGGCCTCAGGCGATCCTCCTGTCTCAGCCCCCGAGTAGCTGGGACTACAAGCATGTGCCACCATGCCCGGCTAATTTTTTCTATATATTTTTTAGTTGGCCAATTAATTTCTTTCTATTTTTAGTAGAGAGGGGTCTTGCTCTTGCTCAGGCTGATTTCGAACTCCTGATCTTGAGCGATCCTCCTGCCTCGGCCTCCCAGAGTGCTAGGATTACAGGCGTGAGCCACCGCGCCCAGACTAAAATAAACTTTTATCGAAGTAAAGCATATATATGGAAAAATGTATGTATCATGAG
>CAUYMX010083611.1:0-25253 GCA_963573855.1 Lepilemur septentrionalis
TTAACAGTAAGTACTCCAGGAATTACAGCTGCCATCACCATCCTCATCACCTCCACCATCCCTACCAGCAACCCCACCATCAACACCAGCATCATCATCACCATCACCACCACCACCACTGTCACCACCATCACCAACACCAACACCTCCATCACCACCATCATGACCATCACCACCACCACCACCATCACCATCATCATAACCATCACCACCATCATCACCACCATCACTATCATCATAACCATCACCATCATCACCACCATCACCATCATCACCATCCTCATCACCATCACCACCATCATCACCACCATCACCATCATCATCACCATCACCACCACCATCACCATCATCACCACCATCACCATTATCACCACCACCATCATCACCACCATCATCACCATCACCACCATCACCATCATCATCACCATCATCACCACCATCACCACCACCACCATCATCATCACCATCACCATCATCACCACCATCACCACCATCACCATCATCATCACCACCACCACCACCACTTGCATCAAAACTATCACCATGACCATCATCACCATGACCATCATCACTATCACCACCACCGTCACCACCATTACCACCATAACCATCACCACCATCATCATCATCACCACCATCACCATCACTACCATCATCCCCATCACCATCATCACCTCTACCACCTTCACTACCATCACCACCACCATCATCACCATCATCATCACCATCACCATTATTGATCATCACCATCATCATCACCATCACCATTATTATCATGGACCCCTCCTGAGACTCACCCAGAGTCTGGATGAAAAACCTGGGGCTGTGTCTGATTCAAACTGCATTTCCTTTTTAAAGAACAGGAAATATCAGAGTACACCGGGTAGGAAAGGGACACTTCAGTTAAATATATTCCTATTTAAATAGACACCCACATCCGTGTGTACTGACTCACAGTGTAAAACGCTTTCCCACCACGGTTCCTGGTCGAGAGCGGCCGGCAGCCCCTTGGCAGCAGCTCCGGGAGGCTGCACCCTCAGCCCCCCAACCCCCCAACCCGTGAGCTGGATTCCGAAGCGCTCGGTCCTGGGTACACACAGAGCCCCCCAGTGGGCGAAGGGCTGCAGGGAAGGCCGCAGCAGCCTGGAAGCCACCCATGGTCCCTCCGGGAGCCCCCAGCCCCACCACTGATAGAAAAGGAAGCCACTCACACCTGGCGCTGCCTTCCAAACAGGCTCCATTTTTCAAAAATCTTATGAAATATTTAGAAGGCGGGGCAAGGCCACACCAGTACGGAGAAGACACGTCTGTTAGTTCTCGCGAGCCACAGCAGGGTCAGTTTTCGACAGAGACACTCAGAAACATACCAGAGACCCTGCAGACACCCAGAAGCCGGCCCCTGGTGGAGGGAGCATCTGCCTGTCCCACCTTCCCCTCACCCAGCACCTAGGAGCCTTCCTCTAGAGGTTTCCTGCCAGCTTCTTGGAAACACCTGATCTCAAATCTTGCGAAGCTGGAATACACCTCACCAGTGCTCCATAATGCCCAGAGAGGTCGCTCCACTTCCCAGTGTCACACAGCAAGTCCTAGGCAGACCTGGGTGAAGAACCAGGTCTCAATAGAGCAGCTGGTCTGGAACTATTCCTACTGTCGCTCCTGCCTCCCTCTCCATCTCACCCCTCTGTGGGGCGATGAGAACATCCCCAGATGCACAGGAGAGCTGGCCTTGCCCGCAGCATCTGGGGCGGGGGCAGCTGACAGCAGAGCCTTAGGTCCCAGAGGGAGGGTGGCGGCCTTGCTCCCCTGCAATGGGTGGAAAGGGCACAGACGCTGGCGTCAGACATCCCGGTTCTGCCCCTGGGCTGGGCACCTCACCTCTCCCGGCCTCGGTTTCCTCCTGCGTAAAAATGGGATAATGATGCCTGTGTCCCCAGACCTCACCCCACAAAGGCAGGGAGGGCTTTGCTCTCTTCTGTACCCCCCTGCCCGGGGGCGGGGGCTCGGGGGAGGTGCAGAGGAGCAGATCGCACCACCGCTGTGGAAACGCTCCTGGATCCCTAGGAGCTCTGTCAATGGGCAGAGGTGACGTTCTAGCTTTTATTAGAATTTGCGGGGAGCAGAAGTCAAATCGTGCACAGAAACATCCAGAAGAGACATTTCCCAGGACAGTCTGCTGACTGGAGAGAGCCATCCTCAGGATGGGGGCCTCACCCAAAGCTGGGCAGGGGTGACCTCAATGACCACAGGCCTTTGAGCAGACCCTGAGGCCGGGACAGCACGCGGCCCTGTACTCATGCACAGGAACCCGGGGTCTGCCGTGGGCACAGGAGACAAAGGAGCGGTCCCCGCTCAGGGGAGGTGTGCCCTGGATCCTCCCCACGCGCGGTGTCTGTGGATGAGGTGAGCCCCGCTACATCCAGAGAGAGCAGCTTATGGGATTAATCTCTGTGACCGCAGCCCCACTCCCTGTGGAGCAGCCCCGGGTTTCAAAGGACAGGGGAGGCAAGTGCTCGGAGGCCCCTCACTGCCACCACTGCCACCGTGGGCTGAGACCCTATACTTGGGGGCCCCAAAGGCCACGGTACGGTTTCCAGTGCAACCTGGCACGGGGACCCAGCCTGGCCACCCCACAGGCCGGGAGCCCCGGGCCCGCCCACCTCGCAGCCCGAGAGGAGGGCGGCGGATCAGAATTCCGGCAAAGCGATGGGAGGCGGCTTTATGTCCTGAATTTCTGTCTTTCTGTTCTAAAGTAACCATTGGAATAATTTTCTTACAGAATGATAGTTGCCATGACAACCAGAGCAAATTTTCCTTTTCTGAAACAGATGTCTCATTTAGCTGAAAATTAGAATGTGAACAAACCCATGGGAAAAATTAATTCAAACTTTAACAGAGCGCTGAATACAATGTAATCTCTCAGAGGTTAACCCCTTAACAGCTTTTTTGTGTGCTTACGGTAACCTTCGAATCCAGTCTAATTAGGCCCGCTTAGCCAATATAAATGACCTCCTCGTGGCCGATCATTAAACGGTCCCCCCACCAAGCGTGAATTCTGGGTTCTTTAACTGCACACGGGGAGGAAAATGCTCGTCTGCAGAGAATGGCAGCGGCAGGGCCCGCGCTGCTCAGGTTCCCTGTCGCCTAGGTAAGGGGCACGGCCCCTGGGCAGGTAGATGCACCCCTACCCAAGGTCACTTAATTAGCCTGGGAACAGCCACCCCTGGCCGCACGCCATTTCCTGGGGCACTGGGGCTTGGGGACAGAGGAGGGGCTGGGGGTGCCTCTGGGTGGGGCTGAGCCAGTAGTGCACCCAGGCCAGGGCAACACGCCCAAGAGCAGAGGACAGGGGTCCTCCCTCAGTGGAACGCCCAGGGGACACCAAGGGGACACCGACACAGACGGAGCTCCAAAGGCCTTTCCAGGAATGGCCAACTCAATCCTCATCACGCTCCCCCTTCTACCCACAGAGGCAGCTGCCATCACTGCCCCCATCTTACAGATGCAGAAACTGAGGTGGGAACAGGTTTCCAAGTGACATAGCCAAGGCCATGCCCTTTGCTACCATCCCAGAACGAGGAAACAGTGACCGGAATCTCACTGAGCCCCCGTGCCAGCCACTACCTCATCAGTTAATCCTCAGGACAAAGCTGTCGGGAGGCCCCCGTCAGAGACAGGAAACAGACGCACAGAGAAGCCACGCAGTGTGTCTGAGCACACACAGGGAGCAAGAGGGGCATGGACCAGGGCTCCGGGCTCCTGCGTCCTGTGCCCACGCCGATGGCTGATGCCAAGAGGACTCAGGAGCCAGGCCCAGGCTCCCCTCTTCAATGGCGACTTCCTGACTGCTCCTCTGAGCAGCTCCCCCAGGTCCCCTGCCCGATCCCAGCCCGGTCCCTGCCCCGCCGGGCCCCCTCTGAGCCTGCAGCTCTGGCTCCAGGTCCTCACCTCTCACGTTCCTGCAAGTGACTCCTCTGCTCCAAAGCCTCCCATGGCTCCCCACTGCCTCCTCATGGCCTGGCACACGGGCCGTAGGACCTGCCCCAGCCCACCTTTCAGAGCATCCTGCTCAGTACCGCCACCTCCCCCCAGTCAGCCTTAACACAGCCTGGCCTTGCCCCACCTCTAGGTTTGTGCTCGTGCTGGTCCAAAAATCTGAAACGCCTTTCCTGGGCTATCCTTGTCATCCATGCCCCATATGCATTAAGGCCTGGCACAAAGGCCACCTCTTCCAGGAGTTTCCCTGATCACACCCCCCTTCACCCGACTGGCCTGTGCTGGCTCCTCGGCAGGCCCAGGTCAGGTCTGCCCCTGAATCTCTCATGCCCAGGTGGGCTTCAGGGAGGGCTTGTTCAAGGTGGGCATGTGAATGAGTGAATGAAGGATGAATGAAAGACGGAATGAACGAGCAGGCGCTCTACCTGGCAGGCAGGTGGGAGAAACTACGTATGAGCCCTCTGCTCTGTGCACCCCCTGGCAGTAGCCCCGGCCCAGAGCCCCCGACAGCACCCCCACCGTGAGGCCCGAGACCCACAACACAAAGAACAGTACATGAAGAGAACTCTCCCATCCGCCGAGCAGCCCGGTCTCCCTCACCCACCCACGAACCTGCCTAGGGAAGGATGTGCCCATCCCACAGATGAGGCCTCAGAGGCCAAGCCTGGCCCAGGATGCTGCATCCTGACCCCCAGGAAGGCTCGCCTCCCCTGGGGGACCCTCCCTGCTTCCCCAGGCAGCCCATGGCCCAGGGCGGGGGCCCAGGTGGGGCTGAGTGCTGGGAACTCTGTGTCTGCCTAGGCAGCCGCCACCATGAAAGCACCTTGGGAGAAGAAGGCCTGTTACAGGGGACCTGCCAGGGCCAGGCGGTCTCTCACCTCCTCCCCTTCACAGCCCTCTGAGGGTGGCTTTGGTGTCTCCACCCTACGGGGTAAAAGCTGTGGCTCAGCACAGGGGCAGGGGCATGTCCCAGCCACGCAGCCGGTGTGGCCACCCCTGCGCTCTCAGAGGAGCCTGCCCAGACCCGCTGCCCGCCCCCAGCCAGACGCTCTCCCTCCGGACCCCCAACCCGCCAGTTCTTCCTGCCCCAGCACCTCCCTCCCAAAGAAGCCAGCCACTTCCAGGGAGCCGGCCAAGGCCGTGGCCAGTATTATGAGTGTCTCTGGTGAGGAAGACACCTGTCATTGGCCCTAGACACTCGGGATCCCAGTGAGGCTGGATTCCCGTTCTGCAGCAGGGGAAACTGAGGCTCAAAGAGGTCAGAGACGGGCCCGGTTCCCAAGCGAGTTCATGCCTGCACCAAGGCGAGACTGCGGTGTGCTGACTCCTCACTCTAAGGGCAGTCCCTTTCTCCTGGGGACATCCCACCATCCACGCTTCCTCTGTCGCCTGCCCGGCCCGGTGTCTGCATTTCCCGGGTTTGCAGGCCGACGGCGGACGCTGAGGGCACCGGCAGCAGGGTCCAGCTGCACCCGCCTGCCCTGTCTGGGGCCCGATGGCTGCCCAGGAGGTGGCGGGGCTGTGTGGAGCCGGCACCGCGTCCCTGCAGCCTGTCACTCACACACCTTGCCAGGGCACACAGCCACGCAAGTCAGCAGCAAGATGAGTGGAACCGAAGAATGGGGTCCTTTGTCATTCCTAATTAATTTCCCCACCCTTCCGACGTGCGGAATCATTCATCTTTTGTTTCGCTGGGACGCTGCAGCGGGTAGCAGGCAGATGACTCGTCTCAAACATTAATCTCATGTAGAATAGTGTGCACACGTGTGTGAGGGCCCTCTAAAAAGAAAAAGACAGCGACGCGAAATCAGTTTTCTCTGGGCACGCGAAGGAACATAAAGACAGGAAGCGGCAAAAGAGAAATCACATGTGTGCGTGTGAACGTGTGTGGCAATGTGTGCAAATGTGTGAGTGTATCATGATTGCGTGAATGCACACATGTGTGCATGTGTGTGCATGTGTGTATGTGTGAATGTGTGTGAATGTGAGTGTATCATGATTGTGTGGATGCACGCATGTGTGCATGTGTGTGTGTGTGCATGTGTGTGTGAATGTGAGTGTATGATTATGTGAATGCACGCATGTGTGCATGTGTGTGCATGTGTGTATGTGTGAATGTGTGTGAATGTGAGTGTATCATGATTGTGTGGATGCATGCATGTGTGCATGTGTGAATGTGTGTGAATGTGAGTGTATCATGATTGGATGCATGCATGTGTGCGTGTGTGAATGTGTGTGTGCATGTGTGTATGTGTGAATGTGTGTATGTATCGTGATTGTGTGGATGCATGCATGTGTGCATGTGTGTGAATGTGTGTGCATGTGTGTGTGTGAATGTGACTGTATCATGATTGTGTGGATGTGTGCATGTGTGTATGTGTGAATGTGCATGTGTGCATGTGTGACTGTGTGTGAATATGAGTGTATCATGATTGGATGCATGCATGTGTGTGTGTGTGAATGTGTGTGTGCATGTGTGTATGTGTGAATGTGTGTGTATCATGATTGTGTGAATGCATGCATGTGTGCATGTGTGTGAATGTGTGTGAATGTGAGTGTATCATGATTGGATGCATGCATGTGTGCGTGTGTGAATGTGTGTGTGCATGTGTGAATGTGTGTGTATCATGATTGTGTGAATGCATGCATGTGTGCATGTGTGTGAATGTGTGTGTGCATGTGTGTATGTGTGAATGTGTGTGAATGTGTGTGTATCATGATTGTGTGAATGCATGCATGTGTGCATGTGTGTGAATGTGTGTGTGCATGTGTGTGTGAATGTGTGTGTATCATGATTGTGTGGATGCATGCATGTGTGCATGTGTGTGAATGTGTGTGTGCATGTGTGTGTGAATGTGAGTGTATCATGATTGTGTGGATGCATGCATGTGTGCATGTGTGTGAATGTGTGCATGTGCATGTGTGTATGTGTGAATGTGTGTGTGTATCATGATTGGATGCATGCATGTGTGCATGTGTGTGAATGTGTGTGTGTGCATGTGTGTATGTGTGAATGTGTGTGAGTGCATCATGATTGTGTGGATGCATGCATGTGTGCATGTGTGTGAATGTGTGCATGTGCATGTGTGTATGTGTGAATGTGTGAATGTGAGTGTATCATGATTATGTGAATGCATGCATGTGTGCATGTGTGTGAAAGTGTGCATGTGTATGTGTGCATGTGTGTGGAAGTGTGCATGTGTATGTGTGTGAAAGTGTGCATATGTATGTGTGCATGTGTGTGAAAGTGTGCATGTGTGTGCATGTGTGTGAAAATGTGCCTATGTATGTGTGCATGTGTGTGAAAGTGTGCGTCTGTGTGCATGCATGTGCGTGTGTGCATGTGCATGTGTGTGTGTGGAGGCAGCACAGCAAGGGGCCAGCGATGGTGAGGAAGTTCTTTCCCCGCATCAGAATTTGTCAAGTGCTGCTACGTTGGGCTCAGGATTCTAAGAGCCCGGTGGGGGAAGTTGGGGGAGGGAAGGAAGCAGCCACGGGCCCAAGTACAATGGACACTTCTGGGTCCCCCAGGGCCCCCAACCTGTGCCCTGTGCCAAGCTCCTCGATCACAGGATGGTCCCCTTGTCCCAGGGAGGCTTGGAGCGGGGTTTACAGTGTGCCCTGGATGACAGGGTTGACAGCTATCCCTGAACAGACACAAGCAATTCCTCACTCTGGGCTCGAGACAGGGATGGGAAATACTGGTCCCAGGGCTCAGGAAGAATACATGGAAGGCGACAGGAATCAGGAGCCCGAAGCCCAGCCCTGTTCTGGGTTCTGCAGCCCAACAGGGGCTGCCAGAGGTTGGGCAGGGGGAGGCCGGGAAGCAGCTGCCCACTGGGCTGGTAAAGGCCGGCTGCCTGGGAGCCGACCAAGCCTAGACACCTGGGTTGGGACCCGGTGCCGCATCTTCCTAGGGCTGAGATCTTGGCCAGTCACTAGACCTGCTCAGGCCTTATGTGGCCTGTCTGTAAAATAGGAGTGGACACAGCCCTGCTTTGCCCTGCTGCCAGGCAGATTAAGGGACAGTCGTGCAGGTAGCAGCTCACGGGAAGTTTGCGGAGTGCGTGGTCTCGGATGTGACAGGGAAGGGAAAGTCTTTGCCTCGCCTGCTCGAACAAACTGGGGAAGGCCACAGCCTCATGCTGAAGCCACCTTGAAATACAAAACAACATGTCACCAACGCTGCTCTAGATGCAAAGTGACTGCTGGCCTCTGGACCGGGGGACACAGGTCCTCACAATAGTGAGGCCACGCGAGAGAAGCCTCAGCCGGTTAAGGGGGAGACAGACTTGCGATGCACCTGGAGAAGCTGGGCCCCAGAGGCCTCAGGCAGAGAGCAGACCAGAAAGGCCGCCCGCTGAGACTGGGAGAGCAGGACGGGAGCCCCAGGCCTCTGGCCGAGGCTGTCCTCTGTGTGAACCTGTGTGGTCGGGAAGCCCCAAGCCAGGAAATTCACTCCAAGTGGTCCCTGCTGGGCACACCTGCAGACTGAGGTGGACACAATCCCAAGGGGCACCCCCAACCGGGCCTCACCCCCAATCAGGCTGCACCCCCCCAACCAGGCCACACCCCCAAACCAGGCCACACCCCAGTCAGGCCACACCCCAAACCAGGCCACACCCCCAAACCAGGCAGCCCAGGACTCCCCCAGAAAGAAGCGTGCTGAACGTGAGCATACAATCCAAAATTACAATACCCCAAAGACCTTAGCAAGAATTACTGGACAGAGGCTAAAAAATAAATGTTTTTTAAAAGATTAAAAATGTTTCTTAAGAGAAAAAGCAAAGGATTGGGGGTCGGGTGCTTGGCCCACTCCCCACATGGAGCCGGAGGAAGGGCCCAGGGCGGGCACTGCAGGGGCGGGCAGTCCACACTGGCCTTGCGGGGCTTCCTAGCGAGGGTGGCGCCACTGGGCGGTCTTGAAGCCACGGGGCAGGGGTCACGACGGGCATGGTCATTGTCACATGACAGCATGAGGCTGCAGCCACGGCCAGCGACAGCCCGGGCAGCAGGAGCTGCCTCAGGGCTGGCCAGGAACCCGGCCACTCGCACCCCACTCGGGACCTCGGCCCCATTCTGGTGAGAGTCATCAGAGGAGGACGCCAGGGATTCGTGACAACGTCCTGTGTCCATTTTCTCTACAAAGGCTATTTATAAAGTTTCAAAAGAAGAAATTTTGCAGCTTGCTGTGCACAGCCCTGGGCAGGACCCCATCCTTCCACCCACCAGGCCCAGCCTGGCGGCCCAATCCCCGCGGGACCTTACCAGAGCTGTAAAGTGGGTACAAGAGTCTCTGCTCACAGGTTGCTCTGCAGGCCTGAGCTGCCGAAGCCCTGAGCCCCAGGACGGCGGCAGGCCAGTTACTATCACGGACCACAGCGACACGTGGCTCCCCGCTCCTTGGACAGAGGTGCAGTTCCCAGGCTGCTCGGTTCCGGCCCCGCCCACCCAACAGGCCGACTGCGCACAAGCACAAGGACAGGGACCGAGAGGGCGGAACCGCCCAGCCCCGGCTGAGCCTCCCTGGGGCGGCTCTGTCCCAGCTGGGGCTGCACACAGACCACCTTCATCGCCCCATCCCATCCTCGGTGGTCGCAAGCAGCCAGCGGCAGGCGTGTGGATGCCTGCTGGGTGCCACGCAATGCACACACGTGCCCTCCTTGAATCCTGAGAGGAATCCCACCAGGGGATCATCCCTGTTTCCTCACAGAAAGCCAAGATTCCGACCCGGGGTTAAACAGCAGGGGCTGCACACCAGGACGTGTGATCCAGAGTGGCCCTGCCTGGCCCCTGCCTGCCCGGGAGCGCCGACCCCAGGCCCGGCGGAGCTGCGCAGGGCCGCCGGACACCCTTGCGGGCCCCGAGGCTCGGCCCCGCCGGGAGGCAGCCAAACCTCTGAGGCAAGAGAGAACCAGGATCTGAGCCCAGACGCCAAGCAACGGGCCCCGCAGCCACTTCTCAAAGTTTAATGTCTCAGCAGGTTTAGATTCCTTCTTTCAAAATACCAGAAGTAATTAGACCAGATGGACGCGCTGCGTGCCAATTTCACTCTCTCGCTCACTCTTTTTTTTTTTTTTTTTAAATCAAGGCCGTTTTCAGTTAAATGAGAACAAAAAATGCATCCAAAACCCATAAATGAATACGGTATGTATACGGAATTTTTTTTTAACACTTAGGATTTGGTAACAGCTGAGTTCTTCCTCTTCTCCTGCAGTTGGTTCCCGCCCCCTTCCTCTAAGCTGCTCTCACGGAGGCCCAGTGCCGAGTCTGCACCTGAGGGGGCCACAGACAGCTGCCCTGCGCCCTGGAAAGCCACAGAGCCCTGGCAGGGGCCGCACAGACACGTGGCCCCAGCGAGACTCTCGCCCTTCCCTGGGGGGCCCGCAGGAAGGGAGCCCTGCTAGGGAAGGCAGGGCACAGGATCTGGGCTGGGGGACGGCCTCGGCCTGGGGGTGACGGGGATGGCCCTGCAGGGGCAGCGTGGCAAGCCAGGCGGGGGCTCCGTCAGACCTTGCTTTAGAGATGGCAGCAAGGAGGACGAGGGCAGAGAGCTGGTGGGGGGCAGAGAGGAGGCCACAGAAACAGTCAAACACAGGACGTGCAGCCAGGCCCGGATCGTAACCGAGTCCACGGCCTGCCGCCCATCCGTGTTCATCCATTCAACAAATATTGACTGCGATGAGCCGGACACTGCACTAGGCACTGACGTCAGGTCCACAGGAGAGAGAGATTCAGGTCCCTTCCCTCAGGGAGCCTCACATGTCCTAGTAGGAAAAGCGCCATCGAAGAAATTAACGGAATCGCTGGAGCCATTAGCAGCGTGGCCCCGCCCGGCTGGACCAGCGGAGCGGGAGCGCGAGCCGCATGCCACGCGCGTGCAGGAGGAGGGCGGCAACACAGAGCACAGGCTTTCTGTCCACGGGGCCAGGCCACGTGGGTGTCCACGTGGGAAAACCCAGAACGGGACCCCTACCTCACACCGTCAACACCATCGTTTCTGGGGGATCCGACACCCAGACGCAAAAGGCCAAACGGCGAAAGTTCTGCAAGACGACACGGAAACAAATGTTCACGACTTTGGATGCGGGAAGAGTTCCTCAGCAGGGCGCCGGCCGCAGTGACCACGGAGAAAAACACTAAGGCATGTGACTGCACCGAAGTTTAAAACTCCTGCTCATCTGAAGCTCTGCTAAGAGAGGGAAAGGCAGGTCACGGGGAGGAAAAGCCACTTGTGACGTCACAGCTGGGAAAGGGCTCACGCTCGTGTTCAGAATACATAAAGAATCTCTACGAGCCAATAAACAGACAGAGAAGGCAACTACTGTTTTAGACGGGCGAAAGACAAGCACTTCACAAAAGAGTAAATCTAACTGGACAATAAACATGTGGAAGATTCTCGATTTCACTGCTCAACAGAAGACAGACGAGAACCACACCGGGACACCAGCACACGCCATCAGAATGGACAAAATGTGAAAGTCCTACAATACCAAGTGCTGGCAGGAGGCAAGATGCGGCACTGCTGGCAGGGAAGTGACGGACACACCCGCTTTGGAAACAGCTTAGGCCGGGCGCGGTGGCTCAAGCCTGTAATCCTAGCACTTTGGGAGGCCGAGGCAGGAGGATCGCTTGAGCCCCAGGAGTTTGAGGCTGCAGTGAGCTATGATGACACCACTGCACTGCAGCCTGGGCAACAGAGCAAGACCCTGTCTCTTATTAAAAAACAAAGAAGGTTCTCCTGCCTCTCAGCAGCTCTTGCATGTGGGCTTGGTAAAGGTGCCAGGTCACAGGGCCACTGGGAGGACCGAAGGAGCACAGGAAACGAGCACAGGTTGTCGACGGTCGCGGGCCCCTGCCCCGGCCTCCCAGCCCGACCTCCTGTATGGCAGGGCCAGGCGTGATTCATTTCAGGGGCCCCTGAGCCGCGCACAGGGCCGGGCACACGCCGAGCCACAGCTCAGACTGTGCAGCCTGAGAACAAACGACATCAGAGCCACTGAAAGTGGCCACCGACCTCCCGAGCGGGGCGCCTCCTGGTGGCATCACTCAGTGGCCATAACCGTGAGTTTGCGTTTTGCTTCCCCTTCCTAGCTTGCTTCAGAGCATCCTCAGCGTCAAGGCCGGCCTCGCAAGCCTAGCATGGAAGACCTCCCCTGGGAACGTGCCTGTGTGTCCCTCTGCGTACAGGGTGGATCTTCAGCCGCAGGCAGAGGAACTGTGGCCCTTCAAGGGGCAAGGGGCTGGAATGACACTGGGCCCGCCCACAGCTAATCCCTGTTTGCACACCTCGTATGATGGGCAGCTCACTACTTGGTTAAGGCCACATGGCCTCTGCTCTGGGCTCCTGCCTATGCCGGAGTCTTCCCACAGTGGTGAGACTGCCTCTTGTCACGTCCCTCTGCCCCCTGCGCTGCCTTCTAGGGCCACAAGGGACACATCTGCCCCTCGACCCCATCAGCCTGGCCGTGTGCCTCAGCTGCCACAGCTATTAGGTCACTCACGGCTAGTGTCTGCTCGGTCCCTGATCCCTGCCTGCTGGTGCAGCTGTGCTGCTACGGGCGGGAGACCATCTCCGGAAACCCACGTGTGATCCCGAACAACTGAGTTTAATAATGATCACAATCAGCTTTGTCACCTGTACCCTCCTAATGAGCTGCCATGTGGCCAGGCACCGGTGCCAGCGGGGCTGAGTGCTCCAGCCTGAACCCCGCAGACATCTGGGGGCCGCACAACCCCACGCACCTGCCCGACCCCGGCAGAATCAGCGGCCAGGCCAGGAGCTTCTTCAGCCATCAACAACTTCGTAGGGGCCGGTTAATGACACTTCCACTTCTGTGGCTTCTAGCGTCACCTGGGGACACCAGCAGCTGAGGACCCTAGCGGGGCAGTGCCCAGCCCCACCCCCTAGATCACTTCACATCGTCTTCCTACTTTCTGGCCAGAAACCCAGGGCTTGCGGAGGCGACACGACTCTCCCCAAGGGGACAGGCTACTCTGCGAAGTCCTGGCTCCCGGTGGTACGGCCGGAGGACAGATGGTGGCCGAGTGCCCAGGAACCCGGGTTCTCATGGCGCCAAGCACGGGCTGGCTGCCCAGCTCTGCTCTCTCATGGATACCCACCCAGGCCCCGGCCCTCTCAAGCCTCCAGCCTTTGCCCGGGCTGTTCCCTCCGCCTGCCACACCCTTCCCCAGCCCCCGTGGCTGCCTGTGTCCCTTCAGCCTGCGGCTCTCCGGGGGGAAGCCCTCCTGACCCTGCTCCCCGGGCCGCCCCTCCCCGGCTCTTGCTGAATCAAGGAACTGGCCACGGGCTGTGTCTCCCCTGAGACTGTGGACCCAAAGGCAGAGCTGCGCCTATTCACGCTGTGCCCCCAGGCTCGCCGCAACGGGACATGTACTTGACGAATGAACAGACAAATTCATTCCTGAGCTCGTGAGACCCCCAGGCCTCAGCGTTTTCATGGGGTGAGTAAGGCCTGTCCACGTCCTGCGGTGCCCTGAGGACCGAGGCCTGGCACACAGGAGGAGTCTGGGAGAGGACACAGAGTGGCCTCCACCCTGGAGGACCCCTCACTGTGTGGCCCTGGCCAAGCCACATCCCCCAGCCTCCACTTGCCCTTCTGTAAAAGGGGTACTTGTGGGTCTCGCCCTGTGCTGGGGGCTGTTGAGGTTGCTGCCTGGGATGAAGCCACCCTCCTCCTGTCCCACAGAAGCACCTGGTGACGAGCACCACTACCGACTCCCAGGGCTCCCTGGGCCAGGCCTTCATCCCAATGGGCCCTGCAGCCCTCACAACACCCCCACTAGACAGAGGGACCAGAGAGGCTAAGTCACTTGTCCAAAGTCACACAGCTAAACAGCGGTGGCACCCCAATTTGAACAGCCCATGCTGTGGCTCTGTGGCAGTGACCCAGCTTCCCAAGCACGTAGGCCCAGGGGGCAGGTGGCAGCCAGAGCTGCTCAGGGTTAATTCCCTGTTGCCACGGAAGCAGATGCGAACAATTAGCTCACACCAGTTGGAGATTCAGTGAAACTTGCCAAGCAAATGAGCCCGGGTCTCGCCTCCCACCACCTGCTCCCAGCCCCAGACGGGGCCTGAGAGAAACCATGGGTGCCCCGGCGCGGCCTGCACTGTGGGGCGGAGGAGGGGTCGCTCAGCCCTTGGCGTTAAGAGCCATTAAATGACATCAGTCCCACGGAGAGTCTGGCACAGAGCCTGGCACATAACAGAGGCTCAGACATGTGGGTCGTCCCTGCTTCCTCCACCCATGGAAACCCCACAATGCTTCTGGCCCCCCCTCAAACCCTCAAATATCCCCTCCAACAGGGAGCCCTCTCGGATCTCACCAAGCCCTCTTGGAGCAGGGTCGCACGGCCCCCAAAGCCATCTCCTGGGTGCGAGTCCCACTCCGGCAGCCAGGCACTGGGCCCAGCTCGGTGCAGGCTGCGTGCGTGCACCCAGCTGGTCAGGGGGTCAAGGAGAAAGCGCCACTTGTACTCAGGCCCTGGGGGCAACTGGGAACTGGGGAGTCCAGAACTGCTCACGCTGGACGCCATAGCAGTGCCAGGACTTGGCCCCAGCGGCAGAAGGCCACAGGGCTGGGCCTACCCCGCCCTCAGTTCCCCCTGGGCCTAGCTAACCAGTTGGCAGCAGGGTTCTTCAGAGCCCAGCATCAGGGCACACAGGGCTGCTCTGGGGGTAGGACGCAGGACCCCAAGAGATGCCTGTCAGCCCGTCCCCCACCATCCTCCACCCAACACTGGGCTCCGGGCAAGGCCGTGCTGGGAGGACCGGCTCTGTGGCAGGTAACAAGGACAATATCTCCATCCTGGCACCGGGCTCAGCTGAACCCTCGTGACACCCTTACAGCCACCCTCTGGAGGAGGCACACTATCACTCCCATTTTGCAGAGGAGGAAACTGAGGCACAGGGAGGTTAAGTGACTCACCCAGGGTCACCCAGCCAGTAAAAGGTGAGGCCAAGATTTGAGCGTGATTTGGTTGTAAAGCCGTGCTCTTGACCTCTACAAAATACAGCTTAAAAAAAGAAGTGTGGGGGAGGGGTGAGACCACTGGGCACAGAGATTCAGGCCCGATGCCCTGGGCTCCCCTGCTGCCCTCTACGCCACCTCTTCCACCTGCCCCTGGCACCTTACACCGCAGCCCTCCCCGCGCCCGCTCAGCTCCAGGCCTTTGCTCCCGCGGGGCCCCTCCTACAACGCCCTGCTCTCCTCAGTTTTTGCCTAACCAGACTTCTCCCCCAGGTCTGGGCTCCAGTGACCTGTTACGCACATTCGGCTGCCCCCGTCCTCTCCTCTCCCCGCCTTGCCCTTGGTACCAAGTTCACTGCATCCCTGAGAGCCCCAAAGGTCCCTGTCTGGGACCTCATAGGCTACAGGGAGGGTTCACTGAGACCACATACATTGTGAGGACCAAGGAGATGACAGCAGGCACCTGCTGGGACCCAGGGAAGACAGGACAGCACCTCACCCCCTTCCCGTCTGCTCCATGAGGAGGGCTTGGGGGATGGGACCAGGTCCTAAATCTGCCTGCAGCCTCCAGCCACCAGGTGGTCACTAAGGGGCACCAACCAGGGCAGCCCAGGGGTTTCCCAGATGCAGTCTGTTGGCAGTAGCTCTCCCTGAAGTCCCCCCACCAATACAGTTCCCAAATGGCCCCTCAGCCTCCCTTCCTGTGCTACTCCAGCTGATAGTGCAGCCTCAGCGTGTTAGCCCACGCTGCCCCCTCCCTGCCTATGAATAACCTTCTCTTCCCTTAAGGTTCAAGTCACCACACCTCCTCCACGGAGCCTTCCAGGATCAAGCCACACTATCAAGCACATCTGGTCTCTCCTTTCTGTGTATGGTACCTGCCTCACCCTGCCAGCTCTTGGCACCATCGCCATTGTCTTAATCATCACCACATCACCGCCACCATCACCATCATCATCACCGTCATTACCATCACCATCATCATCACTACCACCACCATCATCACCATCATCACCATCACCACATCATCACCATCACCACATCATCACCATCATCACCACCATCATCACCATCACCACCATGACCATCATCACCACCATCATCACCATCATTACCATCATCATCACCATCATCATCACCATCATCACCATCACCATCACCATCATCATCACCACCATCATCATCATCACCATCATCATCATCACCAGGGCTCCCACAGACACAACAACCATCACACAGAACAGTCGTGACCTGTTCTCACCTTGGTCCCCACCCAGCCAGGTGAGCTCAAGGTAGAGGCATAATCGTTTGTCCCACACAAAGAATCCGGGCTGCATGTGTATTTGTTTTTTAAACAACTGCCATCCTCGTACAGTAAATAGGCTTTTGGCCACCCATGAAAATTCCGACTGCCCTTCCTCAGTCAGGCTGCTCCATCGTCACCCCCATGCACCTCTGGCGGCGGAAGGAAGACCAGCAGTGGGGAAGACCCCTAGCACCCCAGAATGACGGTTGAAATGGTAGCCCTGGAACCAAGCTACTTGGTCTTAATCTTAGCTCTGCCCCTTCCTAGCTGTGTGATTTTCCACAGGTCCTCACCTGAAAACTGAAGATAAAAACAATACCTGCCTGCATGTGCCGCAGCACAGCACAGGCACAGCGGGTATTACCACCGTCCGCTTAGATTCGGGAAGCAGGGCCCGGAGGGCGGCCCGCAGAGGATGCTGCTGCCTCTGCACCCGCCCACCCGCTCTGCGCTCCGCCCAGCCCCAGACTCCACTCACCAGGGGGAGCCGTAGATCCTGAAGCCGCGCACGGTGACCTCTGAGTCCTGCAGGTAGATGCAGTTGGTCAGCAGCGACTGCACGTTCTCGTAGCTCTCGGGCTTCAGCTTCGACACGGACGGGAAGTAGTAGAAGTCCTGCTTGATGAGGTCGGCCATGAACTCCTGGTCAAAGGTCAGCTCGTGGTTGCCGGCGATCACGATCTTGTACTCGTAGGGCAGGCTGCCTGCAGGGGCGGACACGGACAGACACACGGTGCGTGGCTGTGGGCCCTTGGGGACACCACAGCACGGCCGAGGGACGGGGGCAGGCAGGGGCTGCCCGAATCGCTGGCGGGGCACCCCTGCTGCTGGCCCCCAACCGCTGTCCTCGGATCACTGTCCCCATGGCCCTGCCTGCCCAGGCCTCTGCTGGTGTCAGCCCCTGAGACCAGCGGGAGGGGGCTGGACGGGCTCCCCGACTCCACCAAGCCACACACAAGGCAAAGACCCTGGCTGTGGAGCCAGCCGACCTGGGTTCAAACCCCGGTCCCGTCACCTCTTACCTGGGCAAGTTACTTAACCTCTCTGAGCCTCAGTTTCCCCTCTGATCAGATGGGTGAGCCTGGTGACTGCCTCTTCCCAGGGCATAAAGGGAGCTCATCCTCCCCTGAGCCTCTTCCCTGGGACTCCCCTCACTCCTCATCCTCCCGGGCACCGGGGTCTGTCTCCTGGGGAACCCGACAGTCCAGGAGCAGCAGAGCCTTCCCTACCCCTGACCGTGACATGAAACGCTACCCGTCCCGCCGCAGGAGCGTTCCTCGAGAACCGATTTCCAGAAATGCCTCTGCTGCGCACACTGAGGACTGTGGTCTAACTGGAAACTGACACTCACGGTCTGGGGTCAGAGCAGAGATCTGTGCGCAGACCCCGCTCCCAGGAAGTGTCTAGGAGGGAGCTGGGTCCCCAGCCCCCAGGTTGCGCTCCAGGGAAGGGCAGGTGGGGTTCACGGCCAAACAACAAGCCGTGTGCAGCAACAACCACGGCTGTTACATTCTAATCGCCGTGACGCAGAAGAGTCCAGAACCCAGTTGTGAACTTCTCCATGCCTCTCCCAGGAGGGGCCTGCACTGTCAGTCCAGTCACATGCCCGTGACCACGGCAATGGCCGATTCCCAGACTGGCCCCTCCAGTGGGCCAGCCGTGGGGACGGGGGCAGGAGCCCAGAGGCAAGAGGCAGAAACAAGTGTATTCATCACTGACGCGCCACGCCCCCCAGACTTCTTTACAGGTTTGAGAGAACAGCGTTCCCCCTGCTTCGGTATTTATCAACTCGCGGAGGCCTTGGGGACACGGCAGCCTGCGTCCCGGGCCCGGCTCTGCTGCTAACCAGCCGTACAATTTCGCCTGCCTGTGCCTCAGTTTCCTCACCTGTAAAATGAGAACAGCAACACCTACCTCGCAAGGCTGTTCTCGCAAGACAATGAACAGAAAAGAACAAAACTTTTTATGTTCAAAAAAAAAAAAAGTGAGCTTCCCGGAGCCGGAGTTTGCAAACTAGAAGCGTGTGGGCCAGACCCACCCACAGACTTATTTTGTTTGGCACAACTTTTTCTTTTTTGAATTTGAATTTGTTGCCAACATTAAAAATGTGAGAGATTCCCGATAACATTTCATTATTTCTGTTTTCTAAAAATAAATAAATAAAATGTAACATCTGGCAGTGCTGGCCCAGTCCGGGAGTGCTGGGCATCTGTGTCCCTTAGACAGGATGGAAACGTCCAGTTTGCCCCAGGCCTCGCCTGTCCCTACTGCCTCACACCCAAGCCACTTCACTCCTTTTAAGGTGCTGCCCACTCATAGTAGGCGTTTGGGTTCCTGTCCCCTGCCACAGTCCCTGGAGACATGAAGGGGACAGACCTGGCCCTTGGCCCGGAGGCATCCAATCAGGCCAGAGATGAAGCTCTCCACGCCCCTCCCTCCCCATCCCCCATCCTATCTCTCAGCACAGCCCACCCCATCATCCCCACTGGGGTACTGAGCAGCCTGCTCATTCCCATCACCGGAGACCTCAGGAACACAGGAGCACATGTGACGCCAGCAGGGGTCCAGCCAACGAGGCCACTAACGGCACCCAGTACGCCCTGGTGCAGAGAAACCTTTGACAGCGCGCAGGCCATGGGGAGGAGGGTTAGTGCCTCAGACTCCTCCAAGGCCACTAGACCACAGCCAAAGCGTGGGACGCCTGGTTGGGCCCCTCCCCGGCACACTGCGGTGGGCAAGCAGCAAGAGTCCACCCTGGCTGGGGAGGAGGTGGCTGCCGCCAACTGCCACCAGGCTCTGAGTCATCCGCTTTTCCACTTCACGGCACCCATCCATCCTGCACCGGTGCCGCCCGAGCCGGTGGGGGGGGGCGCAGCCCGCACTCATGTATTTATGTCAAGTCTCTGACTGGGGGTGTTACTTAAGCAAATTAGCAAATTACTCCAACTGTACAGCTTCATTTATTTCTGCAGCTCCGACGACCAGGCTTGGGGGCGTGCGGGAAGCTGTCGCTCTCCCCTCTTCTTCCCACCCAGCAGAGGATGACTGCTGGGGCTCCTTTCCCTCCCAGGAAAGGGTGCACACAAAGCCAGGCAGCCAGGCAGGAGCCACCACCTGCTGTGGTGCCGCCCTCAATGTCTGGTGTCACCCACAAGGTGAGTGCCCCATGGCGTGGCGGCAGGGGTGTGTCATCCATGAACACAGGACCCGTCTGGCACCACGTCCCTCTGAGCTGCAGGTCTAGCCATGAGTGTGCCTTCTGTGTGTCCGACTGGCCCGGGTAGCTCGCACCAGTGTACAAGCTTCACAGACACCTGAGCATTACTCCCCCACGTCACAGCTGGGAACGCCGAGGCTCACAGACACTGCCTGAGGTTACACAAATCTATAATAAAATGACGGACAATTACTACAATTACAGAGGACAGTGGGCATTGGAAGGCCCCTGTGGCAGTATCCCCAGGCGCACTCTGAACTATCACGCCACCCTGCCTCGCCGTGGGCGACGGATGGCTGGGTGGACAGGTAGAAGGCTGGTTCATAGATGGACAGATACACAGACACACACATGGTGGACAGACGGACGGCTGACAGATGGGTGATGGACACATTTATCAATCCACCTGTGCCTAGACAGGGCTGACTGTCTCCTCTCTACCAACTGACCCCCGTGCCCCTCCTTTTCCTCCAACTGTCCCCGCAGGGCATGTTTTCAGACCCACTCCCTCACCCACAGTCCTGAGTGTCCACCTTTGAATCTTCTCCAGCTGGACCTGCTCTCTAGCAAAGGGGTGGAAGAGACAGAACTGAAGCTCTGGCGTGGCCTGACCATCACAGGGTGGGAGGAGGAGTCCCCTCCTCTGTTCTATGGCTGCTACCTCCGTTATTCCAGCCCAAGGCTGTATTAATCTTCCAGTGCTCACATCACCCTGCAGCTTTTACCGGCCTGACTGTGGACAGAATGCCCAGCGATCATCTTTCTCATTTTCTTCTCCACCCTCTGCCTGAGCAGGAATGAGGGAGGGTCTGAGGGCCCAACCAACTGACTGATTCGCAGGGGCTTTGGTAGAGGGGATGAGATGAACACAAACTCTTCCACCCAGCGCCTGCACACAGGTGCTGTTCCCCTTACCATTCCCTGCAGCACACAGGCTGACATACAGGGATGGGAACAGCTGCCTTGACAAGGCACCAGAAGCGCCTGAACCCTGGGGAGCGGGTGTTCTCCAGGCAGGTGTGGGAAGAGATCAGGCGGCATGGACCTTGGAGCCAGCACACACCAGCACCCCGTGGACCAAGGGCGGGCGCAGCACAGGGAGGAAAGCCAGCTGTCTGAGGCACCCAGGCTGGCGCAGCGGGCAGCAGCAGGTGCCCGGGGGGGGCTGCGCTGGCCTTGGCAAGGCTCAGCGAGGGGACAGATGGGTCCAAATGCCTTTTCTCACCCCCTCTCCTCATCAACCCAACAGAAGCTAGGAATCCACTCAGCCTACCCATCCCAAAGCCCACCAAGCCAGATGCTCTCTTGCTTTCCCGACCCTGGGCTGGCTGTAGAGCCCCCAGCCCTGGTCAGCTCTCCAGAAGCCCTGAGGGGGCACACGTCTGTTCCAGACCCCGGCGCGGCTCTGCTGGAGACGCAGTGGACAAGACACAGTGGAGAGGCCTGCAGGGCTTCCAGCCCACAGCACCCATTGGGAAGAGGAGGCAAATGAAGCTCAGAGAGGGGAAGGGACTTGCCCAGGATCACACAGCGAGACAGTGGCGAGCTGGGACTGGAACCCCAGCCTCCTGCCTCGTGGATGCCTGAACAGTGACCAGCCTCTGGCAGGACGTGCCCAATGGGTGGATGGTTTGGGGGACTGGAAGGAAGGTTTGGAGGTGTGAAGGACATTCAGGAAGAACAGAGCAGGGACTGCAGCCCAGGCCACGTCCCGCCACTGGAGACACGCCGGGTGGGCCCTGCTGGGTGGGCCAGGACACTGACTTCCCAATCTCTGACACTAGCACCACGTCCTAGACTTGAAAGCAGCCCTGCCCCCGCTGCTTTTCAGAGTTGGGGGCAATGACGCACTTCCGTCTTCTGCACGATGGCGTCCACACCTGCTTCCCAAAAGCTCCCCTCTCAGCCAGATCACTGGCGATGCCGGTGCTAGCCGTGGGTTTCTTGCGGGTGAAGCGGCCATTGCGCAGTAAAGCCCCTGCTTTAACTCCTCCTCTGCCACGTGCGTCTATCCAGACGGCCTGCGTCCCCACACAGCCCACGTGAGCGAGCGTGGCTGATGTGAGGGGGGCGGGGACGCGAATGGAAATCTCTGCTATTTGTGCTTCCGAGATTAATCTCCCTCCGAAAGGTTACAATTCTTCACTGGTAACACTTACCCATCCCATTTAGCAGAAAGAGCTGCCTCCAAACGGCATAATCTGTTAAATTCAACAAGATATGTGCAAGCTTCTCCGCCATCCACGCCATTCCCGGAGCGGCGTATGGAGCCCGGCGGAGTTTTAGTGTTCTCTAAATGCGGTGACAATCAGGAAAATGCCCACTTACGGCTTCTTCCGCCCATTCCCATCTCGCGGAGCACAGCAGAGGGGGATGGAATAAAGAGACGGCGTAACGATCTCTGATTGCATTTTTAGTACGTCTTTGACAGTTCTGTGTTTAAACACTTGCCGGTGTCTGGGAGACTCACACCAGCAGACTTCCCGCGACGGCGCGGGCTAGGGCAAGGCTGGAACGGAGCGAGCTCTGCCAGCCGGCTCGGGCCGCCGTGGGGTCTCAGTGCGGCTCGGGAATCCCGCGGCCAAGGACACACAAGGAAGGGGGATGCTGTGTCCGACCCACCCGGCGGGAGAGCTCTGGAGTCGGGTGCGGGGCCGTGGCGGGGCGAGCTGCAGGAGCACAAAGCCCGGCTGTGCCTGCGGAAGTCGCCCTGCAGCCCGCGCTGAGTGTTTCCCGGGCCCAGCCTGTGATTAGCACGTTGCATTCGATGCTTCCGGGCCCCCAGCCGGCAGTGGCCGCCCTGCCGGCTGCACCGAGGACAGGCAAGGGTGTGGGCTGCGGGGCCTCCACCCATCTCTACCTCCTACTGGCCCTCTGGCGGGGGTGAGAGCCCTCACTTCCCTGAGCCTCAGTGTCCCCATCTGTAAAGCGAGGATGTCCACAGGGTCCTTGTAACAATCAAGCCAGGGCGGACATATGGTGGCCTGTGTTGTACTTACCTGGCGGGGGGCGGTGTTTGAACAGGTTTGGTAAGACACAGAGACACAGAGATGACTGTCATGACAGCGGTTGATATGCACTGTTCCCCGGAAACAGCCACGCCATGCCACGCCTCGCAGGGCCACATGGGGAAGCACCAGGTCGTTCAGGAAGGGGAGAGGGAGGGGGAAACATGGGCAAGAGCCTCTGCTGTGGTTCCAGAAGGAAGGGACAGGAGAGGCAGGGAAAATAGGCTGGGGACTGGCAGGTTTGAATAACTCTGGCAGGCTCTGGGGCATAAGGACTGTCCCCAGCTGTCTGGTGCTGGCCCTGAGGTGATCAGGCAAGTGGATCCAGGCCCAAGTGTGAGATCCCCAACAAGGGGGTGGCTGGGGCACAGGCTCAGACGTGGCAGGTTTGCATATGGAAGGCAAGTCATTTGCTGTCTGGAGGAACTGATTAACCCTGGGGGGGCCCCCAGGGCCGGCAAGGCCTCAGATCTCGAACATCAGAAAGCAGAAACTAAAGGGCAAGGCTGATGCAAACGGGACGATGGCCGATTTCACTGCATCATGAGCCATTTAGGAGGATTAACACTGTAATCTGCCACATGGCCCAGAAATGAGAGCTGCCACGCCGCAGATGAGAACAGAGACTCTAGAAGGTCGAGTCACCTGCCCGGGGCCACACAGCGGCTCATGGGAGCCCAGGGTGGCCACGACATCCCCTGTGGACAGACACGTCCTGGGACAGCAGCACCTCCACCAGGTTCGGGCCACCAGCCTGGCCCAGCCCCGTGGGTCCCGCGTGGGGCGTCGGGACACGCCACTCAGCATTGGCGCCGCATGTAAAAGGCAAATGTGATTTTTCTTCTGTTCCATCCTAATAGCCAAAATGTTTAACTTTCAAACATTTGTTTTTCCATGGAAATGTTTTAGAAACAGGAACATTCAAGAATTCAGTCCTAATCATCTTCAACCGCTTGTTTCATTGCTGCTGCAGAGCACATACGACCGGGGCTGAGGACAGCTGAAAGTTTCCTGGTTTCCCACAGAGTGAAGGCTGCCTGCGGCCAGGACATGTGGGAACCTCCCCAGAAGCCGAGTCTGGCAGAACACACACGCGCCCAAGACATTCACAAAAGATGCCCTCGTGGCCTCACGGGGTGCTCGAGCGGGTAATCATGGGTGTTGGGGGGCGATGGCGCCCCCTGCTGGTGCTCTGACCTCACCCCTGCACCCCTCTGGCTGCATAGGCCTGCTGACGTTTGCTGTTCCACGCACCCAGGATCCCCTTCCTGCCCTTCCTTCTAAGTCGACTCCAACTCAGCTCACCCTTGATCAGTCGGCCCAGAGCCACCTCCTCCAAGGTGCTTTCCAAGAGCACCCTCTTCCCCCAGCCCTAGCAGGGTAACGGGTGCCCCCAACAAACAGCCAGGCGTGTCTCCCATATCCCTGGCCGGGCTGTGTGACCACTGCCAGCTGGCGTGTCTGCTCCCCCAGGCTGGGAGCCCCAAGCCTGGCCCTGCCGCTTCCTCTCTCTTCCCTCAGCCAGGGCGTGGTAATAAGCAGGTGCTCAATACACAGGCACCGAACCCACAAGGTGTCACTGTCCCCTTGTGACAGATGGCAAGGACCAGAGAGTCACATGACTCACCCAAGGTCTCCTGAGCACTCAGTTGCAGGATGTCCTCAGAGGCCAAATAAAGGCCACGGACGGTGACTACCATTGTCAAGACGAGGTCAGACTGTCGGGTGGCAGCTCTGAACTGTCATGGTTTTCACTCACCCAGCAGACATCGAGAGTCCATGCTACCACCTCACCATGCGACCTGGGGAGTGGACCTTCCCCTCCTTGGACCTCAGTTTCCCCATATGTTCCATGAGGAGGTGATATAAAGGTCCTGACCTTGACATCCCTGTCAGCTCTCTGAGACCTGCCAGGCAGGTGTGCATGTGGTGCCGGGCTGGGGCGCCCAAGCAGGGTGTTGACGGGGTTGGACAGAGGACCTCAGGGCACTTGCACAGGACAGGGCACTTTGAACGCCCACGCTTGTCTCTGCCTGTCGCTGACACCATGAAATCAACAATAAAGGAAGGGGAAAGCGAGGCCCTCTGAGGACAGACGTTTGGAGGCTGGAAGGAGACAGATGAGCGGACTGGCTCAGCTGAGCATAGAAAACTGAAACCAAAGTCCTAGGAGGGTGCCCAGGGGAGGGCGGCCACAAGATGTGAACCAAGCTGTGGCCAGAGCCCGGGGGTCTCTGGGATAGGAGCCCAGGAGCTGCAGTCTGACCTGGAACCATATGAGGAGCAGCAGGCCCCACCAGGTGACCGTGCCCTCCACACCACCCCAGCAGAGGGCAGGTTCTGAGGGGTGCACCAAGACTCCTGACAGCCCCCCGGGGAGTATCGGGGCCCAGGGAGACAGGCAGTGAGGCCGGGGGTGAACCACAGGAGCGTAAAGTGAAAACACAGACACAGTGACCACAGAGACCCCGGCCCTCTTGCCCTCCCAGCTCTCAAATCCGGCAGCCAGGCTGAGAAGAGAAATTGGACTAAGAAGAGAAACAGCCTGGGGAGAAAAAGCCTACAGGTGTCAGTATGGGAGGTTCCCCAAAGACACAGCCAGGCCCCTGTGGCGCCATCCCCACACACACACACGCAGCTTACCAAAAGCCGCAGACGTCCAGTTCTTACACACAAACACACGGTGTCATCGGGCCTCTGAGGAAGCCCACTGAGCACAGTCAGAGGCCAAAACAAAC
>CAUYMX010083613.1:0-34592 GCA_963573855.1 Lepilemur septentrionalis
CGTTTTAATGTTATAGATTCTGAATACAACTTTTTTTTTTTTTTTGAGACAGAGTCTCACTCTGCTGCCCGGGCTAGAGTGAGTGCCGTCGCGTCAGCCTAGCTCACAGCAACCTCAAACTCCTGGGCTCAAGCGATCCTACTGCCTCAGCCTCCCAAGTAGCTGGGACTATAGGCATGCGCCACCATGCCCGGCTAATTTTTTCTATATATTTTTAGTTGGCCAATTAATTTCTTTCTATTTATAGTAGAGACGAGATCTTGCTCTTGCTCAGGCTGGTTTCGAACTCCTGACCTTGAGCAATCCGCCCGCCTCGGCCTCCCAGAGTGCTAGGATTACAGGCGTGAGCCACTGCGCCTGGCTTCTAACTCAAATTTTTTGCTATTCAGATTCAATAAAAGTTTTAATCTGCTTAAACTTGAACTCTAGAGAGTGAATTGTTTTGTAGTATTCCAACCTATATTTTCTAATAATACTTTTTAAAATTAAAGTCTAAATATCTATTGTAAATTAAATGTTCCATAGTTCACACTAAAGTGAGCATGAACTGTTGGCAAAGCTTTAGATCACAACTTCCAACACAGGAAACGTCCCTAAGAACCTATAAGAAGTAGCCTCAGAGTAATTTTTTTTTTTTTTTTGTTAACGTAATAGTGAAGACTCTGAAGTAATGCTCAGCTTGGACTTTTAAATTTTATTTAGTCTTCCTGCCAAAAGCCAGGGTATTTTATAAAACCCTTTCTGTGGAACTGAGTAGCATTCTCAGGCAATCACTTGAAAGCAGAAAAATCACTTGAAGCAGACATAATTTGCAGAGCATATAGTAGAATAGAGCCACTCTGCCCCCAATATTTGGATGGATGTAGTTGGTACAGTAATCAAGGAGGAACAAATCAGGACCTAGACACGGAGCAATAACTTGAAATTCTGCACTTTGAATTTTGAACTTGGAGGAAATACCAGGTAGGAAGCAGAATTTTTCTTATCTGTCAGCTTTTATATAGAGAAGTGATTTATTTTGAATCAATGTAGATTTTTATGCTATTCAAGAAAGAACCATCTGCACCTCTCTTGTGCATTTTCTGTCCTGTGTCCCTTATTGAGGCCAGTCCACTCATTCATTCATTCATTCATTCATCCAGTGTTAATTGATAGCCTACTCTGTTCTAAACACAGTACTAGGTCCTACAGGTATGAGTTTTTGAATTATTCTAGATTCCAGATTAAACTTTGCATGTCTTATTTTTCCCTTATCTTTTTTTCTCCTGTGTGTTCTGAGATAATCCGTAAAGCTTTTCTTCTAAATCAGTTATTCCTCCTTAAAAATTGTCCATTCTGTTACTTAGTGCTTTCTTCTAAAGAATAAAGGCCAATCTGCTGTTCAAAAAAAAAAAAAAAACTCTCCAAATACAGAGGCTTAAATAATATGCAAGTTTAGAAGCAGGTGGTCTGGCTGGAGTGGTTGGAGGGCACTGTTCTGTGAAGTTATCGAGGGATCCATGTTTCTTACCTCTTGTTTTTCTGCTATAGTCTAGGCTGTTATTCCTTTTTTTTTTTTTTTTGAGGCAGAGTCTTGCTGTGTCTCCCAGGCTAAAGTGCAGTGACATCATCATAGCTCACTGCAACCTTAAACTCCTGGGCTCAAATGATCCTCCTGCCTCAGCCTCCTGAGTTGCTGGGACTACAGGTGCGTGCTACCATGCCCGGGTAATTTTTCTGTTTTTTGTAGAGATGGGGTCTCATGCGTGCTCAGGCTGGTCTTGAACTTCTGGCCCTAAGTGCTAGGGCCTCCCAAAGTGCTTGGATTACAGATGTGAGCCACCGCACCCAGCCCTAGACTGTTATTCTTATCTGCATTCAAAGCTGGGTCACTATGTCCAAGTTTAAGCCACAGGACAGGCAAGAGAAATACTTAAGGCAAGAAATTTCTTAGGCAAGACGGGAAAATTTGATACGTCACTTTCCTTGCTAAGAACTTAGTCATGCAGTGATACTACTTAGCTATAAGGAGATTGGAAAATGTAATCTCTAACTTTATGACCAACTGTTGAGGAAAAAGGGAAAAAAAATTTAAGTAGATCAACAATCAGTTGGCCACTCATGCCTATACTGAATCGGCGTCTTGTATGATTTTAGGAGCTCACCCTTGAAGGAGCTTGGACACACTATTGGCCCAGACTTGTTTTTTGTTCTTCCTTTTGTTTTTCATCTTCACTTCTGATGCAAACCCTTTCTTATCTAATTTCTAAATGTAAGCTGCTGTACATATCAATGGATTTTTAAAAAATACCAGGGAAAGAATGGTGGGAATGGAGTTACTCTTTGTACTAATTCTGGCTCAGCTGGCTAAAAATGGCCAGTTACATTTGTAGTAGAAAAGCATTTAAAACTATGAACAAGCTTCATGAAAGTGTCACATATTAGCTAAAAATTGATTCTTACAGTAAAAACCTCAACTGGTCACCATGATGCCACAAAGCATTCTCTTTTGTAGCCTTCCTTCATCTTTCTCCCGTATTTTCTTCTCCTTCCTTTTCTTCCTTATGCTTCATTTATTTTCAGAATGATTTATTTCTAACATTAAGCTTTCTTAAATTTTTAAAAGTTGGAAAGTTAATATATTTTATTATAAGCCAGATCAAATTTAAATTTTTAAAGGAAGCATTGAAATTCTTGATTTTCAGTTTGTTGGAGGAAGTGACTATATAGGAATACTTTCAAATAAGAATATTTTGTTATAAAGTATTCTTCTTTCCAAAGTTAAGTTACTCTATAAAATAATTAACTTTTCTTTTCTATTAACTATGATAGTAGTCTAATACTGATAGATGTAGTAATCTATAGTATATTTATGATTATATATATGCATATTTATTGATGGAATTTTGGAAAATGAAAACATGCATATACAAGAAAATATGAATCACGCCTAATCCCATATTCTAGATATTACCATTGTTAATATTTTTGGATGTTTCCTTCATGTCTTTAACGTATATACAATATTGATTTTTAAGAGTCGTGGTTAATTGGTTGTCTTTTTTTCTATCATTTTACTTAGGCAAAATTTATGGACAGAAAAGATATTTAATGATAGACATAGATCTATTTGATCTTGGGTTTTGAACCACTCTGTTAACTATTATATAGATTTAACTAAATTTATTTTCTTATAATTGTATTTTTCTGTTTTATCAAATGTTCCTTTTAATTTTGTTAAATTTTTTGTACATTTTTTTCTACAAAAGTAGGAATGAAATATTTAACATTTCCTGCCAGTCATTGCTTATGCATTTTGTTCCAGAGTCTTCAATTTAAATGGTGTTCTTTGCCAGCCTTAGATTTTCATGTGACTCTTAAAAGAATAGCACATACTTCTCCAAATTAGACATCTGCATTGATTTTTTTTCTTCCTAAGAATAAATTTATTTCTTTTGTGAAGTTTGTTGGTCATAACCTCTTGAAGTTGTCAGGCTAATCATCGTTATAGGTTAAAAAAGGGCATGTTTATATTTCTCCTAAAATTTGGGTAATCAATTTATATTACTGGATGGACTATGTAACCCATGATTTATTCTTGAATTCTGAATACTATAGTCAGTGGTTGCACTCTTATCTCTCATTAATTTCTATCCATTGTAGACTTTTGAACTATTTTGATTATTTTGCACAGTTTATTTTTTAAACTATTAATGTAATATATTATGAACAATTTTGAAAGAAAGAGAAAGATTATTCTTTTTATACCAATAACATAAAAATATCTATTTTTGTGCATTTCCTTTCAGATGTCACTATGAGCTTATTTAATATGATTATAATCATGTAATATAGTTTTCACTGAATAACTTTCAACATTAGTTGTTTCCATGGATGTGAATTATAAGGTTATATTTTAAAAACTATAGTCCTCCCCACAATCATTGTAAATATTCATAAACTCACCCATAACTTAACATACTTACGGGAATTCTTCTACTGACATCGTATGAACAAATTTAAATTTTAGTGTGTTTAACATTTTTAGGTTAAACAAATTTACAAATAGTTTTTATAAGTATGGTTTGTTTTATGTACTACTTCTATTTTAAATCTTTAATGAAATATCTGCTTTTGGTTTATTATTTGTCTTTTGTTCAATATTAAAAACTTGTAAAATAAATATTAACGGATGTGAAAGGATATGACAGTTTTCTTTTGATTTCTGCATTTTGATCAGTTCCTTCAGCGATAAACACAATAGCAGACTTTCTAATGAGAAATATCTAATGTAAAAACTGCAAATAAAAAATAATTTATTGTAATATTTTTGAATGTATCCTTTAGTTAGATTTTTAAGTGCAAGAGATTAGAATGTCATCAATAAGCCTGTGTATTATTTTAAGAGAGCGTATAGAGGAAGGGGCTGTATGTTAGTAAAATGTATTTACTGACCCATGTGTGAATTGGTGACCAAGATTGTTAAAGCACTGAGTTCTAAAAGTTTTTCTCTTATCTTTATGTTCAACAATGGAAAGTTTTACCGTATGGTCAAATAACATCTTCATCAGGTTCTCAACAGGATACCTTAGTTAATTTTCAGCTGAGTGCTTGACAGGATTTTCTTTGGCTAGCTGGTTGGATGGGAGTCTAGACACTGAGCGGCCAGGCTTTCGTGGGGCCTCACAATATAATCATTGTGCATGTTGAGTAGGAGCAGCTTCCTCTGATGTAGGGGCTCCAGGCACAAACAACGGAGACAAAGACACAGCTTTTGTTCTCCATGAGAGGAGCTAATCCGACTGCTGCACACTGTGAAAAACCTTTTATGAAGGGAGGAAAAAAAACTTTCCTGGAAGGTGAAGGGTTAGCAGTTTAACCTCTGACCGTAAAATAAGCCAGTAAGGGGGAAAAGTGTTGGATAAGGTAGAAGACTAAGAGGAGAGAAACATTCATCGAGGTCTGTGTGTTGTGTTTATAAAAACAGGTCAAGCAGATAGCAGATAACTGCAGGAAACAATAGATTTGTAATGTTTCTCTTTTGCTCTTTTTCCCTAATTAAAAAGCTGTATTACAGACTTTTGTCAAGTTCTGAATATTTATTTTGTTATATGAGGATAAAATCTCGATCCTTTTTTTCATTTTTCCCCAGTTGCCTTATTTAATATGATCATGTAACTCTGCAGAAATAGAAAAGTTGGGTAGTGCATATCCGTGGTACATATTAAGACTCCCGTTTGGTCTTTGGCATTTTTGTACCTATTCTGTTAACACATATAGGTCTTCAGGTGGTCAGTGTTATTATATTATACAACTCCAGGGAGGAGATGATTGTAGTACTAGTGTAAAAAGAATTTGGAGATTTTTGTCTGATCTTATATTGATATTAATATGATCAATACTGAGAATTTAGTTATAATCCATTTAGAACTGATGGAAGTTAAATTGCTAATCACTGTGTCACCTGCTGGCTTGGCTCTGTCAATCTGGACTAATTGCTTCTGCTTCTCCTGTCAATCAGATATCAGTCTTGAACAATAATTAAGGTTTTATGCACTTGGGCTTTTTGCTTGGCTGTATTAATGTAGGCAACTTATTCCTGAGAATAACCATGTGTAAATATAGGTAAGCAGCTGCTTATATTGTATTATATGAGGGCATATTCTAAGGTTCATTATGCTATGGTATCATCTTTTAACTTAATGATTCTTCTTTTATTCTGATTCCCTTTGGTAATATTAGGTACTTGTTCCTGTAGTTATCTAGTTTCACTTTTACTCTGAAAAAGAGAAAAGGAGAAAGAGAGAAGGAGAAAGAGAAGTTAGAGATTATGCTGGCTATCTGGTGATAATGAGGTAAGGGAGAAGAAAAAAGGGTAAAAGTAGAAGTTGACAGTGAGTAGAAGGAAAGAGTAAAGAGGTGAAACACATAAAATGGACAAGTTAGTAGGAATGGGTGGTGAGCTATTGTGCAGTGCTCTAAGTTTTCAACTAATAAATAGCTGATGAAAATTTGATAAGGAATTGTTCCTTAAGACAGAAGTATACCAGGATGGCATAAAACAAGTGACCAGACTTAGGAAGGTACTGGGGGTGGAGGGAGGTAGATTTATGTGAAGATAAAGAAAAAATAACAACCTATCATTTTGCCTAATGCGTTATCTCCATTCACCATGGCCAGATTTCTGCATCTGTATCTCAACATTTTCTCCCTTTTGCCTTATAATAGTGAATATAATGATAGTTAATGAGACAAGGCTTCCTATGTGTTAGGCACTGTTCTAGGCAATGTATGTAGGTGGGTATTATATTAATATATGTCTGTATTATCTCCACTCATGCTATTAACATCCTTCAAGGTGAGTACTATTGTTATCACTACTTTATGGAGGAGAAAACTGGGGCACAGAGTGTTGAGAAACTTGAGAAAGATCATGTATGACTAGTGACTGGCATGCATGGCATGTCTGTGTGAAGTTTGACCTCGGAACCCAGCCTCTTCTTACCTACTGTGCCATAACTTCTCTAGGAATTCACTGAAAGTATAATTATATGCTACCTAAAGTCTTAAGCTTCAAATGGTAACCCCCCAACTCTTATATTGTTTCATTTCTTTAGCTCTTTTTGTAGGACAACCTAAACAGGGATTAATTGCACACTTTCTTAGAGGGTAGCCTGGCATTAGAATACACAACTAAATGTGAGGATATTTTTGGTCTGAGCTAATGAATTTCAGATTTTCTCTTTTTCTTTCAGTTTGTCTTCCTAATGTAGTTTCTCAGTTAATAATTATTTTTCTGAATGTGTGATTCTGTTTGTTGTTCCAAATGACATAGTTCTCTTTCTGCTTCCCTTACTAATCTGTTTTAATCTTTTTGGCTGTTTGGTTTTATCATTATTTCTTCCAAGTTGTGATGTGAATACTCTTAAGAAGTTACCAAAATTAAAATATCTGCTACTCCTTAAAACTCCCTAGTGGCTAATATCCTTTGAGATTTCTTTTGTTCTTTGTGTAGAATGAGAGTTGTCATAAGGTAATATCAACATTTATGAGCTCTACTAAGCTACTTTTTTAGAGTAGTAGACTCTATTGAATTTTGAGACTGTATTTTCTTTTGACGGTGTGCCTATAAAATTCAGACATCTCAAAAAATGTTAAATAATATACATATATAATGTGTTTATGTGCCAATTGTGATTAAACAACCTACATCTGACATTTCTTTTAAAAGTATTGTTCTTAGTTCAAGGAAACTAGTTTGTTAATATCCACATTAATTTTATCTTAAAATGTTACCTTAAAATCAGCAAAATTGGAGGAATTCACCTGTATTGAGAGTGGCACACTTAAATAAATTAGCTAAATGTAGCTATCTTTGGAATAAAAGCCATCAGAACAGACAAAAAAGTTTCAAATAGTTACTTTAAATGTATGATCAACCTTAAAGATTTTTTTTTCTTTTTCTATTTGTAGGTTCCCATGCTATAGTACAGAAGTTAAAAAATATGTCCCCCTGATACCTTGTTTGGCTCATATGGTATTTATGAAATGTTTAATTATTTTTCCTAATATGAAATTAGGTGATTTGTTTTTCATAAAAATTCTAGCTTCTCTTGAAAAATTGCAGTATCTGTCAACACTGGGCCCACATTCCATGTGGCAGGAGCTGGATGATAACCGCCTTCTTGAGAAGGGGATGGGACCTGTTTTTTACTGCATTCTTCTATTTTCTGTTGTTTCCTGTAGGCTCAGTGCACTAATTTATATCACCTACATTTATATGTATAGTTATACCTGTGCACTCTAAAGGCATTTAACCTTGAAATCTTTTTCTCTCTTCATCCTATAAAGAGGGAATATATTTGTTTAACAAATAAATAATTATACCTTTTTCTCAGGGTTTAAAGAAAATCTTAATGTTTTAAAAGCTTTATGCCACATTTAGGCATAATTTTACATTGTTTTCTAATTTCTTTGTGCTATACCTGTGATTCTCCACATGGAGGCTGGGGGCCTTTGGGGATCCCCTGGAGTTCTTCAGGGGCTCTGTGAGGTCAGAACTATTTTCATAAGAATACTGAGATGTTATTAGCCTTTTTTCCTTCCATTTTCACAAGTAGGTGGTGGACTTTTCTATAGGCTTTGGGATGGAGTTATTGCTTTAGTGACTGATGAAGTGTGCACTTGGGACAGTGAACATCATTTGCTGATAACTCACAGAAACAGTCGTTCTTTGAATGACCTCAGTGATATTTAAGAGTATAAATAATTCCTGAGACTAAAAAGTTTGAGAACTTGTGTTAAACATTATGGAGGGTAACTAAAAAACACATCAGCGGCAAATGTCCAGGGACAATTTCTGTATAATTACTATTTATTCTATGTAATTACTATTTAATTGACCATTTATTTCTTGAAGTATGGTGCTTTCTTTTTTTTTAAAGACAACTTTATTGAAGTATAATTTACATACCATGCGATTACTCCATTTTAAGTGTGCAATTAAATGATTATTAGTAAATTTACCAAGTTGTATAGCTATTCACATAAATCAGTTTTAGAAGATTTCCTTCCCCCTATTGAGACCCCTAATTGTCATCCCCAACTACATTTCAAGCATGCCCTTCCCCTCCACAATGCTCACCGCATCCCTCAGATGTGGGTCTACCCGCCCCAACCTCCAAATCCCTGGTGAACACCACCACCATTTGAGCACCGCAGTGTTAATCAGTCAGTACCAATTTGATGGCGAGTACATGTGGAGCCCATTCTTCCGGTCTTGTGTCAACTCACTTCGAATAATGGGCTCAAGCTCAATATAGGATAACATAAGCGGTCAAAGCCCTTTTCATTACAGCATAGCTGTCTCCACTCAAAAAACATGACAAATGGAAATTTTGTGAACACTCATGCTCCTTCCTCTTAGTCCAAAACCAAGACCATATTTGGACAGTGACTCAGACATTTTTAGCAAATGATTTAGAGCAGTGGTCCCCAAACTTTTGGCACCAGGGATTGTTTTCATGGAAGATATTTTTTCCACGGACAGGGAGGGATTGATGGTTTCAGGATGATTCAAGCACATTACATTTATTGTGCATTTTATTATTATTACAGTGTAATATATAATGAAATAATTATTCAACTCACCATAGGTTGGGGACCCCTGAGTTAGAGCATAGCAGTTGGCTCAACTGAATGTGGCATTAAAAGATCTGAAATAAATCCCAACCGGACCAACCAAAAGCGGTTAGCTGAATTACCACATGTAGACAATCATATCATCTTAATATAGTTTTTTACTAAATGTTTCCCTCTCTTAATAGAGCATTGTGGCACCAGCTTTCCAGCTTGAGATGCTGACAACTTAAAAATAAATTGATGTGAAAATAGTATCATTCCCACTTCAAGGATATTCATCCCCTGGGTAAAATTATTCCATCTTAGTCAACATCCTGGTAAAATATATCTTGGAAGTTAGTAAAATATTAATTTGTTTTTTTAAAACACTCTAGCTCTCTACCTTACTTTGTCACTAGTGTTACATGATTATTGAAAGATTTTTAGCTTTGTTTGAGCCACTTACACTCAATACTTTTTTTTTTTGGTTTTGCAAGTAAATCAGCTGGTACCTTACCTAATAGCATAGCTGAAGATTATCAAAAACATACACCAAGTTCTATTGCAAATTGGTCTGAATAGTCCCTTTATCTGTAAGCAAGTTGGTAACTGTGACTTTTTTTTAATCTGTCAGCATATTCTCTCACCATCACATGACCTTTTAAATATATTAGTCATTGTTCCTAGAGCTTTTGGCTTTTTCTTTTCCCTGTATGTCCTGGAAATTCCCTCACACTCACCCCAAGGAAGGTTTGTCACCTCTTGATTAACCTTGTATGGGATTTGAGCTAATTTGTAATCCCAAGTATCTTTTACCCATAACATAATATCAGTAGTTCTTAAACTTTGGGTCATAATAATCGTTAGGGGAATCTATTAAAATATAGGATATCAGGCCAGCCACGGTGACTCATGCCTGTAATCCTAGCACTCTGGGAGGCCAAGGTGGGAGGATCGCTTGAGCTCAGGAGTTCAAGACCAGCCTGAGCAAGAGTGAGACCCCGTCTCTACTAAAAATAGGAAAATTACTTGGCATGTTGGCATGCGCCTGTAGTCCCAGCTACTCGGGAGGCTGAGGCAGGAGGATTTCTTGAAGCCAGGAGTTGGAGGTTGCAGTGAGCTATGATGACACCACTGCACTCTAGCCAGGGCAACAGAGCATACCTCAAATAATAATAATAGTAATGATAATAAATAAAATAGAGGATATCAGAGATTCGAGTCAGATCTAAAGAATCAGAACTTCTGGTGGTGATGTTCAGACAAATGTATAATTAAATGCCTCTTTTTGGAATTCTGTTAAATATCACAACTTGGGAACCACTCACAAACAAATTGCACATTTCTATCAACCAATATATGTAGTTTTCTGGCTATAGAATATCAGGATAAAAGTGACATCTGGAGTCCATTCTTTTCTAAGGCTGTGTGGGTAGTGGTGTTCTGTGGAAGTAGAAACAGCAGGCTGGATTTTGCCAACAGAGATCCATTTGTATGACAAGGCCTATTGGAATGGTAACAGTACAAATGCAAAGGATAGGGACTGATCTAAGAAAACTTGCTATGGAAGAATTGGCCTGACCCAGTGATTCCCAGAATGTAAAAACAAAAAGGTAGTAAAGGAGTTGAAAATTACTTCAAGGGTCTGAGAAGTTAGGGGTATTGCAAAAATGGCTATGGCAGAAATTATTGAATAAATGAATATTGATTATAGCACTGGGTGCGGTGATAGGGTACAAAGGTAAGAACACGTAATTAAATTTACTTCACAGATATTGATCGGGTATGTACTCACTATGTGCACAGCATTTTCCTACAGTGTACCACGGCATGGTTCCAAATTTGGATTTATATTGGACTAAGCTGGGGATATTTTAAAAAATAAAGTTCCTGGACCCTGCATTAGCTCTACTGAATCTAAATATCTGGGGGTGGAAATCTCTAATGTGTAAAGCTCTCCAAGTAGATTCTACACCCAGGCAATGGGCCAGTATTTGGGAATCACTATTTCAGAGGCCACAAAAATGAGGGAGGCATAGTGTTTGTTTTTAAGGAATAACAAACTGGCATGGCGAGCTCTATGCTGTACCAACTTTCCTGGCTCTATCTTATATTCCTGGCTTCTAAATGGTTCCCTTTGCATTCCCACGTCCACTTTTTAGCCCACCTTTTTTTTTTCTTTGAGACAGAGTCTCACTTTGTTTCCCGGGCTACAGTGCCATGGCATCAGCCTAGCTCACAGCAACCTCAAACTCCTATAGCCCACTCTTTAAACTAATCTCTTATGCTCCCTCTGCACTCATACTTCAATTTATTCTTTGTGGTTCTATTAATCTTGCACATTTCAATTACAACTATTTTTCACATTAAAAAATATATGCTAGTATTTCCCCATTGCCTACAAAGTTAGGGATAGAATGCTCCAGTTTGGCATTCAAAATTCTTTACTGTTTCAGTTAGGCTTCCTTCAATTGTAAGCAGCTGAACCAATTCTGGCTAATTTAATCAGAAAAAGATATGGACTAGTTCACAAAATCAAAGTTCAGTTATTTCCATTTTTTGTATGATTCCTTCTTAAAATTCTCATTTTTAGAGAGTGTCTGATGCAACATATTTCCAACTCGTATCAATAGGAAGACCCAAGACATTGACTGAAAGACGACCTATAATTATGCTCACTGGGGAAAGAGAGTTCTTTCAAAGCAAATTGGGGATGTTGTTACCAAAAGGAGAAGTGAATGTTAAGGAGGAAAACCAAGAAATGCCCACTACATCCAAAGAGAACCCCAACCCTATTGAAGTGAAATTGGATACAGTGGAGAGAAAGTCTGTGCTTGCTTTTCTGAGACATTAGAGATCAAAATGGGGAAAATAACCAAGGGACCTAATAATCGATCATGTCAATGTACTCAATTCTGGGGGAGAAGCTAGTGGTTTGTAGTAAATGTTTTAAACAATGTATGGAATGATTCCCAGAAGTCACTGTGAGTCATAAGGATAAAGATAACCTGTTTTCATTTTTTTCTGTAATCAACCAATTTCCACATAATTCTTTACAAAACCTTGTATAGTATTTTTTGAAAAATAAGTTAACCACCATATTACAGGAACAGCCAGAATTTTATTGGGGAGAAAGTCAGTAGGGTTAACAGCAACTTCTGCAACTTTAGGAGGGTAACAAGTCTTCCACTTCCAAATTCAAGAAAGGTGCAATAATCTCCCGTAGCTCCCACATCGTACGGCGACCAAGCATTCTAGGGAGCACCCTTTCAAAGACAAATGTAGCATCAAAAAATAGTATATAGCATGAAAGTACAGTGAACATGAGGACGTAAAACATGATGAAAATCCTCAGTGCACGTTTCCTACAAGGAAAGAAAACATCTGTGTTGAGAAAATTCTCAAGATAACAGTGACAGGACCCTGGCTCTTCCACCCCGGTAGCCCGAAAACTTCAACTAAGTAACTGAGTTTCTCTTGACTTCAGTTTGCATCTGTGAAGGAAGAAGCTTGAAGTAGAGGTGCAGGTTTAGTCCATGCTAGGGCTGGCATAGGAATGCCAAGATTCTACATCCATGAAACAGTGAAACCCCCTGGGGGTTGTGGGGCCCTTTCTCCTTTGAAATGCCCTTCTCACATTCTAGCAGGTTAGCGCAATCTTTACCCCACTTGTGAAGTATACATGCTTGTTGTAGGGCAAATAAAGGCACAGACAGTTAGATTTTCCCTGGACACAAAGTATAATGTGATAAATGGGATTCAGCTAGCTTTTCTCCTGGCACCAGACTTTTTTTTTTTAATAAAGTAATATAAGCTTTTTCAAATCCTTGAAGACTCCTCCTTCTGGGCTATACCTATGGTATATTTTATTTATTTGCTTCTCAGTCCTTGCATTATTATTTTCTAATTATAAATGCCATATATGATTAGGGTAGAAAATCTGGAAAATTTTGAAAAACACAAAGAAGAAAAGAAATTGTCACAGATAATCCAATTCACCCAGATAATTACCATTTATAATACCTTTCAGAAGAGAAACTCTAGAGCATAGCTAAAGTTAGCTATGGATCTATTTTGTGACCTAACTCAGTGGCTTCTATAAATCTGAACTACATTGCTTACCATTATCCCCACTAGCTAGCTCTTGGCAGTTACACAAATAATTGCTTTTAATTTACACATTTATCAAAGAGCCAATGTTCTTAAGATATTCTATTAGGAAGGGGCTTAGAGGGCTGCCAACATGAAGGAGAGATGTCCTGCCCTCGAGGAGAAGCACTAAATCTAGATTTGTTCTTATGAAAACAAAAACAACTCACTACCAAAACATATCTAATAAATAAACACTATTCTTCTTAAAGTAAAAAAAAAAAAAGTCATTTTTGGAAATACTAAACTATAACATTTTCAAAGAAATACATTTTAACCTTAAGTTTTTTAAGTGAAAAACAATTTTTCTAAATCACTGATTATTTGGAAAACAGTGAAATGAATAAACTATAATCCCATCCTCCTAATATAATCAGCTAAATTGTTAATCTTTTCTTTCTTCCTTCCTTTCATTCCTTCTTTCTATAATGTTTTAGTTTTTTGTTTAATTTCATTTTTCCTTTTGTTTAGAGTATGGCTTTCCAGTTTTTTTTGTTCTGCACTGAATATTTGAGGTATAGTTAGATTTATATTTATTTCTTGACACTACTGAAATGTTTGATTTTTATTTACAAATCAGTATTTAACTTTTCAAAAATGTTTAAATTTGCTATTATTAAGCAAATAACGTGTATAATATTTATTTAAAAATGTTCAGACATAATTTTCTTTGGAAAATATCCTAGCTACTAAATTAAAATACGTTTTTTCATCATATCACCTGTACAAAAGCAAAAATTAGTGTTGTTAATTATTCATTTTGAACTTATCTTCTGTAAAGAATAGAAAGATGCTCCTGACAATATGATCTTATATCTAGAAAACCCCAAAGACTCCACCAAGAGACTCTGGAATTGATAAATAAATTCATCAAAGTCTTAGGTTACAAAATCAATGTACACAAATCAGTAGCATTCCTATACACCACTAACAGTCAAGCTGAGAGTAAAATCAAAGGTTCAATACCATTCACAATAGTTACAAAGAAAATAAAATGCCTAGGAATATACTTAACCAAGAAGGTAAAAGATCTCTACAAAGAGAACTAGAAAACACTGAAGAAAGAAATCGCAGATGACATGAACAAATGGAAAAACATATCATTGCTCATGGATCGATCAGCAGAATCAACATTGTTAAAATGTCCATACTACCCAAAATGATTTACATATTCAGTGTAATCCCCCTCAAAATACCAATGTTATATTTTAGAGATCTAGGAAAAATAAATCTATGCTTCATTTGAAACCAGAAAAAAGCCTAAATAGGCAAAGCAATCTTAAGCAAAAAGAACAAATTTGGAGCCATCACATTACCAGACTTCAAACTATACCACAAGGCTATAGTAACCCAAACAGCCATGGTATTGGCACAAAAATAAAGAAATAGGCCAATGGAACAGAATAGAAAACCCAGATATAAAACCATCCACATAGACCCAACTGATCTTTGACAAAGCCAACAACAACATACACTGGGATGAAGAAGCCCTATTCAATAAATGGTGCTGGGAAAATTGGATAGCCACATGCAGAAGATTGAAACAGGATCCATATCTCACCACCCACAAAAATTAATTCAAGATGGATAAAAAACTTAAGTGTAAGACACACAACCATAATCTAGAAGAAAATGTTGGAAAAACTCTTCTAGATATTGGTCTAGGCAAAGAATTTATGAAGAAGACCCCAAGGGCAATCACAGCAACAACAAAAATAAATAAATGGGCCTTGAATAAATTAAAAAGCTTCTGCACAGCCACAGAAACAATCAACAGAGCAAATGGACAAGCTGCAGAATGGGAGAAAATATTCACAAGCTATACATCCGATTAAGGGCTAATAACCAGAATCTACAAAGAACTAAAGCAAATCAGCAAGGAAAAAAACAAACAAACCCATTAAAAAGTGGGAACAGACATGAACAGAAGCTTTTCAAAAGAAGATAGACAAATGGCCAATAAATATATGAAAAAATGCTCAACATCACTAATTATCAGGAAATGCAAATTGACCCCACAATGAGATATCACCTTACCCCAGTTAGAATGGATTTTATTAAAAAATCCAGACAAAATTGACGCTGGCATGGATGCAGAGAGAAGGGAATGCTTATATGCTGTTGATGGGACTGTAAATTAGTACAACCTCTATGGAAAACAATATGGAGATTTCTCAAGAAACTCAAAGTAGACTTACCATTTGATCCAGCAATCCCACTACTGGGTATTTACCCAAGGGAAAAGAATCATTTTATGAAAAAGACACCTGCACTATAATGTTTATTGCAACATAATTCATAATAGCAAACATGTGGAATCAACACAAGTGCCCATCAATTCATGAGCAAATCAAGAAACTGTGGTATACGCATACTATGGAATACTACTCAGCCATGGAGAAGGATAAATTAAGGCCTTTTGCAACAATTTGGATGGAACTGGAGACCATTATCCTAAGTGAAGTATATAAAGAATGTAAAAACAAACACCACATGTACTCACTATTAAACTGGAACTAACTGATGAGCGAACATGTGCACAGAGGGAAGTAAAACTCAGAAGAAATCAAGCAGCAGGGAGGGGGAATGAGGAGATGAGGGAAAACATACATAAAGGGTACAATGAAGACTATCTGGATGATGGACATACTTATAACCCTGACTTAAGCATAACAAAATTGATACATGTAACCAAAAATGTTCGTACCCCCATAATATTTTATTTATTTATTTTTAATTTCAGAATAATATGGGAGCACAAATATTTTGGTTACATACAATTCCTTAGTCTCACCCAAGCCAGAGCTACAAGCATGCCCTTCCCCCATACAGTGCACTCTGCACCCATAAGTTGTGAGTTTACCCACCCCCAGCACCCCTTCCCCATGTAATATTTTGAAATTAAAAAAATTTTTAAACATAAAAGAATAGAAATATTCTTTTAACTTTTGAATACTATTTATTTAATTTTCAAACCTTGCCATGCATAAGACTTTTAATCTTTTCCAAAATTTTCACATTATTTGTAGGAGGTACAAAAGGACTGGGGGACAATACCAAGAAGAAGTCAACTTCTAAAGCTAAAAACAGAAAAATGGATACATTGTGAATGAATAAATCACTATTTACTAAACCTCCTCAAAATGTTAGTGTACAGGCCGGGCGTAGTGGCTCACACCTGTAATCCTAGCATTCTGGGAGGCTGAGGTAGGTGGATCGTTTGAGCTCAGGAGTTCGAGACCAGCCTGAGCAAGAACGAGACCCCCATCTCTACTCAAAATAGAAAGAAATTAGATAGACAACTAAAAATATATAGAAAAAATTAGCCAGGCATGGTGGCATATGCCTGTAGTCCCAGCTACTTTGGAGGCTGAGGCAGGAGAATCGCTTGAGCCCAGGAGTTTGAGGTTGCTGTGAGCTAGGCTGATGCCACAGCACTCTAGCCCGGGCAATAGAGTGAGACTGTCTCAACAACAACAACAAAAAAGATGTTAGTGCTTGAGCCCAGGAGTGTGAGGTTGCTGTGAGCTAGGCTGACGCCACGGTACTCTAGCCCAGGCAACACAATGAGACTCTGTCTCAAAAAAAAAAAAAAAAAAGATGTTAGTGTACAAATATGCTTTAATGCAATTAATATGTTTCCAGTTCTCTACCTAGAGATTGGGGAAAAGTTTAGGCAATCTTAATTAGGATGTAATGATGTGAAAAACTGATGGCCAGTTCAACTGGATTATAATCCTCCCAAATAACACAAAGTGATAATTGAAAGGTATTCGCTTATTTGTTTTTGAGATATAATTCACATACCATACAACTTACCCTTTAAAGCATACAATTCGGAGGCTTTTAGTTTATTTAGAAGTTTGTACATTACCACTGTCTAATTCCAGGAAGTTTTTATCACCCCAAAAAGAAACCCTATACCCATGAACAATCACTCTCTCCCTATTCCCCAATACCTCCAAGCCTGGCAAGCACTAACCTACTTTCTGTCTATGTGGATTTTCCTATTTTGAATATTTCATATAAATGGAATCATACAATACGTATCCTTTTGTGTCTGGCTTATTTCACTTAGCAAAACGTTTTCTAAGATCATGTTGTAGTAGATGTTAGTACTTCGTTCTTTTTTGCAGCTGAATAATACTTCATTGTGTGGCTAACTGCATTTTGTCTATCATCAGTAAATGGATGTTAGAATTGTTTCTATTTTTTGGCTGTTATGAATAATGCTGCTCTGAACGTCCATGCACAGGTGTTTGTGTGGACATGTGTCTTCAATTCTTTTGGGTATATACTGAGGAGTGGAACTGATGGGTCATGTGATAACTCTATGTTTCACATTTTCAGAAACTGCGAAACTGTTTTCCAAATTGGCTGTACCATTTTACAATTCCACCAACAATATTTGAGGGTTCCAATTTCTCCACGTCCTCTTCAATGCTTATTATTGTCTGTCTTTTTTATTATAGTCATCTTAGTGGGTGTAAAGAGGTATCTCATTATGGTTTTGATTTGCATTTCCATAATGACCAGTGATGTTGATCATTTTCTTGTGCTTGTTGACCATTTGTGTAAATTTTTTGGAAAAATATCTATCTAAGTCTTCTGTCTGTTTTTAAACTGAGTTGTTTGGTCTTTTTTGTTGTTGTTGAGTTGTAAGAGTTCTTTATATATTTTTGACAGTAAATCCTTAATTTTTTGAGAACTGAAAAAGTTGATTGTGACCATTTTTTTCTAGGTTTCTTGCTGATTTTATGTAGGAGAAAGTTTTCTGAGGTCTTTACCATTTTCACTGCTGTCACTCCTCACTTATTTATTAATTTAACATCTGTTGAGCTTTAGGAGCGTATTTTACATGTCACGTCCCAAAATGAAGACGACAAGATTCCTGCCTTCGTGTATTCCATGGAGTAGTAGGAGAAGATGAGTTTGAATTAATTTAATTGCAATACTATACTATGAGCTTTATGATGGGATTATTTGCAAGGTGGAGTGTGCACACATCCTTACAACTCAACAACAAAAAGACAAACAACCCAATTAAGAAAACAGGCAAAGGAGTTACAAAAGAGGGAGCTGACGAGTCCACCTGGGTTGGTGGTTGGAGATAAAGAATCAGAAAAGTTTTCATAGAGGAGGGTACTACTCAGGGTGTATGTGATGGTGTGGCATCTCCTGAAAGGAATCCAAAGAGCCAGAGTTTGCTGGTCTATATCAATATGTCTCCAATACAGTACGAGAGAGAGGCATCCCATCCAGCAAAGGTTTTCAAATTTGCTTCTCAGTTATGTTCCTTTGGTGGAGGTGGTTGCAACATAGTTTGTAGATACCATCCTTTAAGATTAGATAGATACACATATATAGAGATAAATTTGTCTATCTCTGTATATCTTTCTAAATAAATAGATATATTTATCCAAAGTGATAAGAAAGCAACCTATATCTATATATCTAATGCAATATATCTGTCTCAAAAACAACAGGAAAAGTACTGACTCCAATAAACATATGGACTTTTAAAGAACACAAATAATTTACTAAAAAACCCCAAAATTTTAGTCAACACTTGAACAAAATGCAATCTTCCTATTGGTCATACATTTTGGAGCTTTCGTCCAGCCCACACCGGCCCCGTTCTCTGGCTTACCACGCAGTAACACGGGGAGGAGAGCTCTGCCCTAAAGCAGTTGGTGGAGCCTGGAGAAGCTGTGGCTCCATTTCTTCAGTGTCCATTTCTTCAGGACTGTATTCAGAATCTGTGTTCCCTTCTTGCATTTGGTAAATCCTCAGCTTTCTATTCAGCAGATCCATGTCCTTGCAAAAGTCCTGGGGGAAAAAAAAGATCAATCAATTATCCTTAAAAAAAAAAGAAGAAGATTCTAGATGTATCCCAGTCTTGCTATAGATGATGCAGAGTGCTTTTCCTCTGGAACACCTCAGGGGTGCACATTAGAAATCATGTGTAAGTCACATGAGGACACAAGATCATTGGCAGGTACATAGAAGGGGACTTACACATTCACAGTATAAGGTAGCACCATGGTAGAAAATTATACAAAACCCACATACTAATCTTTAGCCACTGGATTGTTCATGTAGGAAGATATCCTTGCACTGAATTTATCTATTCAATTTGTTCTTCTATGCACAACCATATTTACTGAGAGACTACTGCCTCCCGGGCATTATTCTAGGGTACAGTGGTTAACAAAATAGAGAAAGAATGTTCAATCTATTGCACGTGTATTTACAGGAGCAGGGGGGCAAGTAATATACATCTAAACACATACGTACATTAGATATGGATTAAGATATATGCTAAAGAGAAAACAAGGTGATAAAACATTAATTTGTCGTGGGGACATCTACTCTAGAGAGGTGGGATGAGCAGGCACTTCTGAGCAGGTGACAGGTTGATTGATTCATTTGTTCATTGTTTCATTGACCCATTCACATTTACCTCAATGTCTAAGATCGTGTGGGACGTGTTCAGAGATGATGTCATTTTTTGGGCTAGGGAGATTAGGAGAGGTCTGGAAGAAGAGACGACGTTTGAACTGAGCCTTGAAGGATGGGTAATACGTCAACATGGAGGATAAGCTCCAGGTGGCAGGATGAGAAGCAGATGTGGCACAGGGGTGTGAGAGCCTGGGAGTACACCAGAATTGGGAGCTGCTCTGTTGACCCAAAGCAGGATGCCGGGAGGGGAAGAAAAAGGCAACAAGACTACAAAGAGACCAGGATGTGGTGTGCTCTCAAATTCTAGGGAAAGAATCACCCCTGTATTTAGATCACCTGAGTTTATCATTGTTTGACTGTGTATGCCTGTGAAATCTTACCTCCATTCTTTCAATGAATTTCTCCTTTAATTCATGAGCTTCATTACAAACACCTGCCTGAAAAGACATCCACAGTTCTGGGTAAAATGAAAATTATATTTTTCTGGTTTATGCAATACAATCCTACTCATTTTGGACGCCACTTATAAAGTGGCTTCACTGAAATTTACTTTTACTCAGTAAAATGCTTCCTCTTAGAGCAAATTCATAGTGTAATCATGAATTGCAAATTGTAAGAGGAATAACCAAAAGATTAACAAGATTATTTTCAACACTTTAGGAGCACACATTTACACAATAGCAGCGTATTAGACATCATCCTTCTCTCTGTTCATTACTCCATCTTCCCTCCTTAAAAGACTTCCACCAGACACTAGTTGGAGAAACATGGTATGTTTCTGAAAAAATAAGATTTCTTTTAAATATTTAAAATTTCATGAGTTATAAATGTAAATCCTCATTATGTCAGATTAAATATTCAGGCCCTATGGTTTAGCAAAAGAGCTGTCTATAAAAAGATCTGGTTCATCTTTTCCTCCCGCGTGCCCTATAGGTTGTCAGGTAGAGATAACAGATGGTTTGGGTCGGTTTCTGTCAGTAAGAACAGGACACAGGCTGAAAGCACCATCACCTTCTAAGACATGAATGCCGATTGCACGTATGTCCTAAGTAAAGAATGCTTTCAAAAGTTTTAAATTAATCATCCCATAATAGACTTGCAGAATACTTTGCAAAGCAGAGCTATAGAAGAAAGAACAGTGTTCCGGGATTCAAGAAAGATGAGTTTTAGAAATGACATTTCTAGAAATTGATTCTTAAAAAAAGTACTTGCAAGAGCAAGCAAAAGCATGGCTTTTTGAGACTTGGTTTGTAATGGCAAACAGTGATTATAAAGTCCCAAATATCCAACAAAATAAATTTAATAAACTTAAACATGCATTACATAACAGTAGGGAAAAAAGGTAAAATGACACCTACTAGCATAGAAAATTGTTGAAGAAAAAATGCTAAGTGCAAAAACAAGTTGTAAAACGATACATATAATAGGATCCCATTAAAACAATAACAATAATGTGTAAAAATATTTATAGAAAAAGTTCAAAAGACTATACATATGCTAAAATATTCATTGTGTTTGTCTTTGAGGGAGTAGGATTATTTTTCATTTTTTAATAGTTCCATGATGTTTTAATTATTAAAATAAGCATGCATTCCTTTCATTAGAAGAAAAAATATAGATATGTATATAAGAGTAAGAGTGAGACTGGTTCTTTTCATCTGGAAATATGGGCAAATCACTTCATCATTTCATCTTTGGAGTTCACACTTTTTTTTTTTCTGAAAATGAGGGTACCGTCTAAATGACAGTAAATTTCTTTCCAGGTCTAAAATTCTGAATTTATCTGTCATCGAATTTAAGATCCTATTCCCTGAAATTCTCTAAATGTGAGCTATCTTTGAAGAACTGTTTTCCTCCTTAGTGGTAAAGCCATTTTGTCATTACCTGGTTAAATTTGTTATCCATTTCTCCTAATTGCTTTCTAATTTCCATGATCTTCTCCTATTAAAAAAAAGGGATTATAAAACAAAAGTTGTAATGAATGATGGGTGAAATTGAAACAAAACAACTGATTTTTAGGAGAAAGCATATTTATCATTTAGAAAAAAACAGTTTGGGATTTAATAGAAGCTGTCCCCCCCACCCCCTACACACAGTGTCCAACATTAAATCAAATCAACAAAATATTATTGGGCACATCCTATGTAGGTGGCCATTGAGCCAGGCATTGTGCTCGTTGGATACAAGCAATAGGAGTGTTTACCCTCAAACAGTCTATAGATGAGTTGGAAAATGTATACTCCACCCCCATTTTTTGCCAAGTTTGTTCATCACCAACCCCCGAATCATTTAATTATTTAGAGATAATAATGCAATGATAATCACATTTTATTTAGTGTTCTCATGTATTTATAAACATCTTTATATAGCACTTATCAAAGATAACTGGGTTGTGGTCAGTCTCAAAGTGAAAGTCTCGATGTTCACATGGAGATTTCAGAAAGCTTTGGGAATTTGGAGGCTCAACATCAGGAAACACCCAAAGGCCACCTCAAAGTCCCTTCTGTAGGTTAAAGTTCTAAATGCATTTGTTTCTGGGCCGCGTGCTGTGGCTCATGCCTGTAATCCTAGCATTCTGAGAAGTCAAGGAGGGAGATTTGCTTGAGGTCAGGAGTTTGAGACCAGCCAGAGCAAGAGCAAGACCCTATATCTACGAAAAATAGAAAACATTAGCCGAGTTTGTGCCTGTAGTCCCAGCTACTTGGGAGGCTGAGGCAGGAGGATCCCTTGAGCCCAAGAATTGGAGGTTGCAGTGTGCTATGATCACGCTATTGCACACTAGCCAGGATGACAGAGCGAGATTCTCCCTCAAAAAACAAAACAAATAAATACATTTATTTCTGTTTTGCTTTTGCAAAACAATAATTTTACCAATTTTCCCTCCTTCTCCTTTCATCCCTTTCTTCATCATTCCATTCCTTCATGAGGAATAAATAAGCCAATACATGAGATATTTTAAGTTTATTAACTTATTTCTCCTTTAATTTTCCCATAATTTATTTTCTGGTCCTATATCTATTTCTAACAGTCTTCACTTTTCCCTTCACCAGAGAAAACCTACAGCCATTCCTACTATGCTTCTGGAACAATTATGTTTAAAGTTTTACATTTTTATATATTACTACATTCGTTTTCTGTAGCCTTTTCCATCCTGTAGGCTTACTGAGGACAGAACCTGGGCAATTTCTTCTGAAGCCACATTTATTGATGTCTAATTTACATACAGTTAAACTCACCCTTGTAAAGTGTCCTGTTCTATGAATTTTGCCAAATGCGTACTGTTGTACAGTTACCACCACAAGAAGACACAAAATGTTTCCATCACCCATACAAATTTCCTTGTAGCCCTTTGCTAATGTCTTCTTCCCTTTTTCCACTCCACCCTGTTCCCATAGTTTTGCCTTTTTCAGAGTGTTACATAAATAGAATCATAAAGCACATATGTAGACCTTCTGGGTCTGGCTTCTTTCTCTTAGCATAACGCATTTGAGATATTCATTCATGTCGTCGGGTCAATCAGAAGTGTGTTCCTTTTTATTGCTGAGCAGTATAGCATTCCGTCATATACATGTACTGCAGTTTACCTACATGGCAGCTGGTGAATATTTGGGTTGCTTTTAAGCCCATGCCTGGTTTTTGGTTGTTTTTAATGTGTATAGAAAGCTGCCTATCTCCAGCATAGAGCATTTCCATATGTGTGATGCCCTCCCCTTTCATATTATCCTTAAACCCCTCCTTTTTTAAAAAAATCCCACTGTCATTTATCCGTGTGCTCCTCTTTCTCCTCAGTCTTTTGATATTCATCGCTCCCCACCTCCACCCACACCCCTTGTTGAAATCCACCATTCTGTAATACTCACAGCGGACTTTGACCTCTTCCCTTTTTTACAGTTTGCAATTTCCAAAGCCCAAGGATAGTGAAAAAATTCTTTTCAGCTCACACAAAATGAGATTGTGACTCAACATGTTGGACTATCTCATGACTAAAAGTAATTTTTTCCCCAGGCAATAAATCTGTGCTGATCTGGAGATGACTTTTAATATCAAGGGGTCTAAATAAATAATACTTTTCTGTAATAAAGGAGACATTTCTCCTTTACTTCTTCCAAAATTCACTTAATTTAAACTTTTAACTTAAAATTTGGAGTGAGTTAAAGCAGAGGTTGGCAATTTCAACACAAAGAGGTCATTAGAAACAGATTTTTTTCCTTTTTTTAAGAACTTCACTTCAAAGGCCTGACTTATCATAGAGCAGAAAAACTGTCAGCCAGGACTCTGAAGTCTAATTTGTGTTCCAAGTTGATCTCTACCTTTCAGCGCTAGTATTCTACAACTATTAAAAAGATGGAAAATTAAACCTTTCTCTGCAAAGAGTCTCTAAGAAATGCAAATAGAGAAACCATCAAGAAAACTTTGGAGATTGTGAAAACAACACAAGAACTATTCACAAAGGCACCAAAGATAAACACAAGTAGATCTCTTGTATAGTCTAAGGATGCAGTTCTCAACAAATATTTATTTCATGGATGTTTTCTCTGTACTGGTAGGTGCCGGGATATAAAGATTAAGAAAAGAAGTTCTCCCTTAAGGTACTCAGTCTTATCTTAAGATGGCAACAAGACAGAAACCTATCATATTTGTCTCACCGAGTTTCTAGGGTAGAAGTCAAGTCTAGGCTTTTTGTGTTACCACTCATGTGGTGTTACCCAGGAGAAAGGTGCTCAGAACTGACCACCAGAGAGCACTCTTCCTTGTGACAGAGATGGGTCTTCTTGTTATGGCCTGTTGAACAACAGAAGGGCTGGGAAGGGGTGGCAGAAATCCCCAGACTCCCAGATTGTCTCTTCCAAGCCTCCAGCTCACCTCGATGTATATCCCCTGATTGGGGTCAAGGTCTTGGTCCTCTAGCGTCTCAGTTTGTTCCTCCAGGGACATCACCTCATTTAATAAGCTGCAAACAGACAATGAGATAGACTAAGTCATGTGGATCAAGAAAAATCACTCAATAGAAGATATATTTTTGTTCTTTCAAAAATGAAATACTATTCCTACATAAAAAGACACCTGGGTAGTGATTGTATTGGAATGGGAATTTAGAAATGAAATTCAAGAAAGAAAAAACGCTCTAAGTAATCTAGATAATAGTAAAGAGATTTGAGGGCTACTTAGATACAGGAACTGAAAATTAAAATGATTAAATTATAAGTTTATAAAATGTCTAGGAAAAAAACACACAGAAAAATCTATGGGACCTACGACTAGGCAAAGAGTTCTTAGACTTGACACCAATCACACAATCTGTAAGAGGGAAAATTGATAATTGGACCTTATCGAAATTAAAAATTTTTATTTGGCCAAAGACTGTTAAATGGATAAAAAGACAAATTACACACAGGGAAAAATATTTACATATCACATGTCTGGCAAAGGTCTTGTATCTAGAATATATAAAAATCTCTCAAAACTCAGCATTAAAAAACAAACTATCTAATTAGAAAAAGCAAAAGACATGCATAGACATTTCACCAGGAGGCTATATAAATGACAAATAGACACACAAAAGGATGGTCAACACCATTAACCCTTAGAGAAATGCAAATTAAAACTACAATGAGGTATCTCCATATACTTATCAGAATGGCTAAAATGAAAAATAGTGATAACACCAAATGCTAGTGAGGATGTGGAGAAACTGGATCACTTACACATTGGTGGTAGGAATATAAAATTTATAGCTGCTCTGGAAAACAGTTTGGCAGTTCCTGTGCAAACTGAAAAGAGACTTATTCTGTAAGTTTTTGTTCTACAGGTCTCTGCCAAACGTAAAGCCCTGTGGTCCAAATTCTTTTTTTTTTTTTTTTTTTTGAGACAGAGTCTCACTCTGTTGCCTGGGCTAGAGTGCCATGGTGTCAGCCTAGCTCACAGCAACCTCAAACTCCTGGGGTCAAGCAATCCTCCTGCCTCAGCCTCCCAGGTAGCTGGGACTACAGGCATGTGCCACCATGCCCAGCTAATTTTTTCTATATATTTTTAGTTGTCTGACTAATTTCTTTCTATTTTTAGTAGAGATGGGGTCTCTTTCTTGCTTAGGCTGGTCTCGAACTCCTGACCTTGAGGGATCCTCCCGCCTCAGCCTCCCAGAGTGCTAGGATTACAGCTGTGAGCCACCACGCCCAGCCCAAATTCTTTATAAAATCAGTTCAGAAAATATTTGTTCAGCATTTACTATGTGCCAGGTATTATGCTGAGTGCTAATTATTACAATAGAGAACAATGCAGGCAAGGCCTTTGTCCTTTTGGAGATTACAATATAATTTGGCAGGCAGACAAACAAATCTACAAAAAATTAGAATGTTATTAATGTTTTGGGTTCTAAACAAGATGGAGTAACAGGAATTGGTTTTAGCCTCCCACCTTAAACAATTTAAAAAATTGAAAGAATATATGAAGCAATGGTTTTCAGGTATTGAACAACAGGCAGTGCAGGGCAATAACCCCTCAGAGAAGGAAAACAAATGAGATGAGCTCTACAATTATTTTAGCTTATTTGCTGGAGAGAGTTTCCAGACTCAAGTCAGAGAAGGGGGATTCAGGAGAAGCCTGGGGGTTTCCGTGAGTTAAGAAGATCGAGTTAGATGTTCAGGGGGGCCACAGATGTACAGTTGCATGGCAGAGTGCCAGAGAGGAGAGAGCTGCACAGAGAAAGAGCTCCAGAGATCTTCCCACTTGAGCAAGTCCCACCTGAGTCTTAAACTGAGTCACACACATACAACTACTTGAGATGGGGGTTGGAGGGAATCCCAACAGATTGGAGTAGGCAGAACAATCTTTAAAGATCATGCAGTGCAGAGGATAATTAATGTTCCTACCAGCCAAAGTGGGAAAATTTTATAATACACAAGTGATCTGATAGAATACTCAGAAGGCATTGCTTCAGTAGTGGAGCCATATTAGTCCTACACTAAAGACTGCTTTGGTCCTGCCTTACAACAATTAAAAGCAGGCATCAAGAGGATAAAACCACTTCTCAGTAACTTAATTGTGTCCAGAACAAAGCTGAAGATTTAAGAGTAAACACACACACACACACCCCCTCTCAAGAATATTCAAAACCAAGCAAGATACAATTCACAATGTCTGGTATTCAGTAAAAATTACTAGGCATACAAAGAAACAGAAAGCTACAATCTAGCAGAAAGTAAAAAAAAAAATCAATAGAGATAGTTTTATAAAAGATCTAATGATAGAATTAGTTGATAAAGTTACTTTAAAAGTTATTATGTCTGTATTTTATTGTCCAAGGAAGTAGAGGGAAACATGAGTACATTGGGAGGGATATGAAAGATAGAAATTAGCACAACAATTCTCCAGTAACAGATCCCAGCCATTAGAATGGCTTTACCAAAAAGGCAAAAAATGACAGATGCTGGTGAGGATGTGGAAAAGAGAGAACTATTATACACTGTTGGTGGGAATGTAAATTAATACAGCCATTATGGAAAACAGTATGGAGGTTTCTCAAAAAACTAAAAATAGAACTACTATAGAATCCAGCAATCCCACTACTGAGTATTTCTCCACAGTAAAGGAAATCAGCATATCAAAGGTATACCTGCACCCCCTTGTCCATGGCAGCATTATTCACAATAGCCAAGATATGAAATCAACCTGTGTTTCCACTGATGGATGGATGGATAAAGAAAATGTGTGTGTGCGTGCATTTGTATAATGAAACACTATCCAGAATAAAGAATGAAATATATTTTCTGCAAGGGGGCAGAACTGGAGGTCACTATGTTGAGCGGAATAAACCAGGCAAAGAAAGGCGAATATGACATATTCGCACTCATATGCAGGAGCTAACAAAAAGTCGATCTCATGGAAAGAGAGAGTAGAATGATAACTACCAAAAGTGGGGGGAGGAATGAAGAGAGGTTGGCTAATGGGTACAAACATACAGTTAGTTACAAGAAATAAGTTCTAGCGCTTGATAGCACAGTAGGGTGGCTGTAATTAATAAGTTATTGTCTTTCAAAATAGCTAGAAGAGAAGATTTGAAATGTTCACAACACAAAGAAACAATAAATGTTTGAAGTGATAGATATCCTAAATACCCTGATTTGATTATTATACATTGTCTGCATGTATCAAAATATCACATGTACCTCATAAATATATATAATTATTATGTATCAATAATAAATAATAAAAATCCCTCATGAACATGCATGCAAAAGTACAGATTTAGCAAACCGAATCCAATGATATAACAAAAGGATAATATATCATGCAAAAGTAGGGTTTTTTCAGGAAATTCAAGGCTTGCTCAGCATTCAAAAATTAATCATTTTAATGTGCCATACCCAGAGACTATACACAAACATAAAAACAAAATATTATTATTCGTAGATGTAGCAATAGCTATTCAGTGTCATTCCTAATTTTAAAAATATTTCTGGCCGAGCTCATTGGTTCATGTCTGTAACCCCAGCACTTTGGGAGGCCTAGGTGGGAGGATGGCTTGAAGCCAGGAGTTCAAGAACCCTGTCTCTACACAAATTTTTTGAAAAATTAGCTGGGCCTGGTGGTGCACATCTGTAGCCCCAGCTACTCAGGCTGAGGTTGGAGGATTGTTTGAGCCCAGGAGTTCGAGGTTGCAGAGAGCTATGACGGTGCCACTGCACTCCAGCCTGGGTGACAGAGCGAGACCCTGTCTCTAAAAAAAAAAAAAAAAAAAACTCAGTAAACTAGGAAAAGAGGAAATTTTCTCAATCTGAATAAAGAGCATCTATTTTTAAAATAACAAAACAGCTAACATCATACTTAACACTTTTCCTGTAAGATGGGAAACAAGGTAAATATGTTTGCTCCCCACTGTGACCCTCCCATTCAACATCCTACTGGAGGTTCTAGGCAATACAATAGAGCAACAAAAAGAAGTGATAGTCTTACAGATTGGAAATGAAGATATAAAGCTGTCTCTATTTGCAGATTACATGATTATATATGTAGAAAACCCCAAATAACCTACAAAAGCTACTGGACCGAATAAATGAGTTTAGCAATGTCATGGGACCCAAGACCAATATACAAAACATCAATTGTATTTCTATATACTAGCAATTAACAATTGAACATGGAAATTTTTAAAGAACTATTTATAATAGCACCAAAACCATGAAATACTTAGGCATAAATCTAACAAAATATGTGAAATATCTATACACTGAAAACTATACAGCACTGATGAAAGGAATCAAAGACAACCTAAATAAATAAAGAGATATACGGTGTTCATGGATTGGAAGATTCAATATTGTTAAAGTATGAATTCTTCCCAAATTTATCTATAAATTCATTGTAGTTCCAGTCAAAATCCCAGCAGAATTGACAAGCTTATTCTAAAATCTAAAATCTGAAAAAGCCAGTACAAAACAAAACAAAACAAAAACACAAAGGGCAAAATGACCAAAACAATTTTTAAAAGATAGAAGAAAGTTGAATAACTCTTAGCACCTAATGTCAAGATTTAATATAGAGCTACACTAATCAAGACAGGGTGATATTGGTAAAAGGATAGTCATATAGATAAATGGAACAAAAAAATAAAGAATCCAGAAATAGAGTCATATATATGGCCCATTAATTTTCAACAATGGTATAAAGTAACTCCAAAGAGAAAGTAAACTCTTTCAACAAACATTGCTGTAACCACTGGACACACATATGTAAAAAAAAAGAGGAAAGAAAGAATATACATATGTCAAAAAAGAACCTCAATCTCTACCTCATGCCATATACAAAACTTACAATCAATCATAGCTCAAAATGTAAAATCTAAAACTATAAAAATTCTGGAAGTAAACAGAAGAGAAAGTCATTTTGACCTTGGGTCAAACAAAGATTTCTCACACACACACACACCAAGTCATGATTTATAAGAGAAAAAGCTGGTAAATAGAACTTTATAAAATTAAGAACTGCTCTTCCAAAGACACTGTTAAGCATATAAAAAGACAAGTCACAAACTGGGAGAAAATATTTGCAAATCACACACTGAATATCTGGACTTTTATCCAGAATATATAAAGAACCCTTAAAACTCAATAATAAATAGATCAGCAACCTAATTCTTTAAATGGGCAAAAGATATAAACAAGACATTTCACCAAGAAGGTGTACATATGGACAATAAGCACGTGAAAAGATACTCAACATCATTAGTTATTAAGTAAATGAAAATTAGAAAGCACAATGAGATATATCCACCACACCTATTAGAATGGTTACAGTAAAAAAAAAAGAAAAAAAGTCGATAATACCAAGTGCTGGTGAGGATGTGGAGCAACTGGAACTCTCACACACTGTTGGAAGGCATGCAACAAAATGGCCCAGCCGCTTTGAAACCGTTTGGCAGTTTCTTATAAATATAAACATATATTTGCTGTACGACCCAGCATTCCTATTCCTGGTTGTTTACCCAAGGAAAATAAAAATGTATGCTCACACAAAAACCTACACATGAATGTTTGTGGAGTCTTTATATTCATAATTGCCAAAATTCCTAAATGTTCTTCAGTTGGTGAAATGATAAAATGTGGTCTATTTATATACTATCCAGCAACAAAAAGGAACAGACTATTGATGATGCACGCAAGAACATGGATGACTCTCAAACGCATTACACCAAGAGAAAGAAGGCAGACTCAAACGACTACATACTCTATATGACCCCATTTTTGTGACATTCTGGAAAAGGCAAAATGATAGAAATAGAGAACAGATCAGTGGTTGCCAGCAGCGTGGCTTTGAGAGAGTGGTCAGCTACAGAAGGGCGGGAGGGACAAAAGTGTTCTGCATCTTCACTGTGGTGCCTACACAATTGCATGCATTTTTCAAAACTTGTAGAACTGTACACTAAAACAAAAAATAATTTTACCATATATAAAGTGTTCCTTAATTTTAAAAAGCCAATGTACAGGGTTTGAATTAATAAAACTACAGAATCCTTTTTAAAAAGAATATTGTTAATGTTTTGGAAGAAAAAAATGCCCATTTTGGATAGGATGGTCAGGAGAAGGCCTCTGTGAAGAGGAGTTTAGCTGAAAGGTGAAGATTCAGATCTTCAACTGAAAGGTGAAGAAATAGCTACGAGAAGAGTAGCCCTGCAGTAGGAAAGAATTTGGAATGTGGCAGGAAAGTTCAGAAGGCCAGGGGTACTTACTTCTAAGAATAACTTCCATTTGTTAATTGTTTATTATGTACTAAGCCCTGTATTAGTGTCTTTGCAGACAGAATTTTATTGAATCCCCACAATAAACCCATGAGGTGGCTGTTGTTAGTTTCTCTTTATAGGAGAGAAAAGTCAAGGCTTAAAAATGGTTAATTAATTTATCCAAGCAATGTCAGTGTCAAGAATCAAAGCTGGGTCCCTCTTTGATTCCAAAGTCCACTCTCTTTATACCAGTGACTAGATAACTAACAATTAATGTTATCTTTTTTGTTTCATCTTAAAACTTTCCATTTAAATTGAAAGACGCATTAGCAAACATACTTTACATTTTTTTCCCCATGCCCTGCTGGTTGGTTTGGACAATAATGAATAACCCTCCAGTTATTGGTGATCCAAAGACCTCCCTTTGATAACTACTAACAGATTCAAAAAATGAGTGTATGAGAGAAATCCTTAAGAGAGAGCAAAGATGCAAGCAATTTTAAGCTTTGAGATTTTGTGACTTTTGACTTCTAATCATAAGACTTTATACTCCTTATTCTAAAAACTTTATCTCCTTAAACCCAGAGTTTCTTGAGTTTTTGAAGCTATGAAACTTTCCACTATTTTCTGACCAACCCCAACACTCCACAATTACCTCTTCACTGTGTTTTCTGTTATGTTTATTTTTTGTATAATACTATTAATTTTGTCCATCCAACCTAGGTTATCAGCTCCAAGTTCTTGCGCTTGCAAGTCCATCTTTGAATTCCAGTAGTTCAGCCTGAAGAACGTGCTCTCCTGACACCTGCAGAAATGTTAGGATCAGTTTCAAGGTAGACAATGGGAAACATCTCACATAGCCTGAAGCTTTCTTCCTTTGAATAGCAAGTTGGCCTGTTTAGTCATTTCTTATCACCAAAATGGGCCAGTGGGCACTTAGGCCCTGAGGAGAACGGATTGGGCATTTATCTGATATCTACTTTAGCAGATCTTTAAAAGGCTGGATAAAACAAAGCATATTTTTTATTTGGTAAAAAAAAAAAAAAAAGATATATTTTTAATTTCCCTGCATGGAATGAATGTTAAATATTGATGTCAGGATGGTGGTTACATCATGGTGGGGGAGGAAAGGTAGACAATAGGGAAAGGATCCACAAAGGCTTGACAATATATATACATTTTTATTTATTTATTTATCTTTTGAGACAGGGCCTCACTCTGTCACCTGTGCTAGAGAGCTAGAGTGCAGTGGCATCATTATAGCTCACAGCAACCTCAAACTCCTAAGCTCAAGCGCTCCTCCTGCCTCAGCCTCCTGATCAGCTGGGACTACAGGCACGCGCCACTGTGGCTGGCTAATTTTTCTATTTTTTTTGTAGAGACGGGGTCTTGCTCTTGCCCAGGCTTGTCTTGAACTCCTGGGGTCAAGCAATCCTCCTGCCTCGACCTCCCAAAGTGCCAGGATTCCAGATGTGAGGCACCGCGCCCGGCCTTACAATATACTTCTCATGATAATTATGATTTTCATATCTAGAAAATTATCTGAGTGTTAATATATGTATTAATTCCAAGCTCCAGATAAATCTTTGCAAAGAGAACTCCATGCTCTGTCTACATCCTTAGAAACGTCCCTACTTTGCTTTCTGGCTGGAATCTGTGCACGTAGGTGCTTTACAGTTCAAGACACATGGATTTTAAATGTTCCAGGCTTTCCCTAAGTTCACTGCTTAAATTTCATTTTTCCCTCCACACAACATTATTAAATGCTCTTTCCTGCATGTGTCAAGGCTTACAATTCAGGGATGTTCTCCTCTGAAAACTGCAAAGATGTGGACTCTTGAGCGTCCTCATCAACAGTATCTGCTTCCTGCTCGTCTTGTTCGTCGCTCTGTGGGTCCTGGCCGTACTCAGACTCCAGCTCTGATGTATCCTGATAAGGATGATGAAGGAAGCAAAGCAGAGCAAAAGGGTTATCACAAGAGGTGGTAGTTCCCCCAGCCCTACATGATCCTTCTTCTCTGGGGGTGGGGGGGCGGCCAGCACATAGCTTCTCTTTGACTGGAGCTTTCTAATGCATTTGTAAGAGGAGCACACATGCCCTTCTGCTCTGTTTCTAGGGGAAAGCTGGGGCAGGGACATGTGGAACATCAGTATCCACATGCAGAGCTCTTTCCATGGCCGACGAGTAATAGAAATCCACCTGATCATGGACTCTCAGACTCCACCCAGATAAGATGACTGGTCTCTTCCAAAAAAAAATCAACGTCCTGGGAGAGAAAAGTTGGTGGGACTGTTCTATATGAAGAGAGTTCAAAGAGCTATCACAACTGAATAAATTGTATAGATCTTGTTTGGACACTGATTATAAAAGTCATTGAGGGGACAATTGCAGAAATTAGAATATTTAGACAATTGAGGACATTAGGCTATATTATGTAATTATTGCTAATTTTCCTAAATGGGAAAGTCTTTTGGTGATACAGAATAAAGTCTTTATTTTTAGAGATGCTTTTGGAAGTAAACAGGGATGAAGTGTCTTTGACCTACTTTTAAATGATTCAGAAAATTCCATCTATTTATATACATAGAGATAAAGCTAATGTGACAGATGTTAAAGATTTTTAAACCTAGGTGAGGGAAATGGTTGATCGTTGTATAATTCTATTACGTTCTATTTTTATTTATATTTTCTCATATCAAAGAGTTTGGGAGAAAAGCCTACTCCATCAGTTCGATCAACAAAATTATTTGTTTCTTTATTCTTTGTCTTGTTCTAGAAAAACATTCAAGACATTTTCCAGTATTTCAATTCTATGCATGCAAAAATTGACAATGATTTATCTTCGAACATTTCCCTTCTTTGGTAACCACACTGTGAAATATTTCTTCTGTCCTTTGAAGAAGTTTGATCTGAAATTACTATGTTTCAGCAAAACTAGTTTTAAACTAGAAGGAGAAAAAGTTGGAGTAGGGAGAACAGGATCAGTCTCTTTTTGAAATGTCTGCATAAACTACTGGCTGAGACAGTAGGCATAAATAACATTCACGAAACTCTTTACAAATTGATTTCATGTGCATTATTTCTTTTCACTCTCATGATAGACCTGAGTAGGATAAAGGCAGGTATTGAAATCTCTCGGCCATTCATTTTTAGTCATTTGCCCAATGTCCATAGAAAGTAGACGGTGGCCTGCAAAAAGATATGCCCGTGTCTTCACACAGTACTAGGTCCCTGTGTACATTATGTTATTTGAAAAAAAAAAAGAGCTTCACAGATGTAATTAAGTTAAGGATCTTGAGTTATGATCATCTCAGATTATTTGGATGGGGTCTTAATCCAATGACGAATATCCTAATGAGGGACAGAAGAGGAAAAGACAGACGCAGAGAAGACTGTGTGAAGATGGAGGCAGAGGCTGGAGTCATGCAGCCACAAGCCAGTGAAGCCTGGAGCTCCAGGAGCTGGAAGAGGAAGGATTCTGCCCTAGAGATGGATTAAGGGTAAACAGATGAATTCTATTGGAAAACAGTGTGCTAGCACGGGGTGATTTTACATGTGTTGATTTGCTTTAAGGTGAAAAAATGTCACAGTTATTTCAGAAATCCCCAAAGACAAAAAATAACATATAATGCACTATTTTTTTTCTTTTTGCATGGGAAGACTAGT
>CAUYMX010083616.1:0-18089 GCA_963573855.1 Lepilemur septentrionalis
ATGATCCTTAATATGATAGTGACTCTCCTGTCTCTTAGGCCAGGACTCCCACATCCAAGACTGATGCCCCCCAGACAGTGACCCAGTATATGGATTCATACCTATTGTCAGGATTGTGTAAGATTTGGCCAAGTCAGTAACATCTTTGACAGATTACCTGAGCTATTTGAGGATTCTACAGCTAGACAAAGTAATAAAGGCTGATAAGAGTCAACATATCGTTCTACCGGGGATGGGGTTTTGCATACTAGTTCTTTTAGGGGTAAGGAACAGATAAGCAGAAGACAGAACAGAAGAAATTTCCATAGGTAAGTTGGATTATCTTTATAGTGACCTCAAGAGAACTCTGGCCAATGAAACAACCTTAGTAAAGCTCAAGGACCAATGGGAGGACACATTATTGCATCAAAGTGAATTCATGATGTAATTTGTAAGGTAGAAGAATGCAAGTTCCCATACACACCACATGGCCAATTCTGATTAATAGCCACGTTTGGGCAGTATCACTTCATAATATACCTCTGAACATTGATGTACTTGGTTGTTCTCTGAATTATGATTTCCCTAAATCCTTGTTTTGGCCTCACAACTTTGATCACTTTGGAGCAATGAAGCAGAAGCATACCTACAGTTTCATACCTTCTACTTATAAGATATCTAGGTGATCTCATCTCCTTGGCAGACTGCTGTTATACTTTTTCCCTCAAGACTTCCTTGAGGAACTACCACCTTATGGCATCTATAGGCCTTCTTCCCACATCATTCTGTGTGGAAATATGCTAAAAATTCTCATGTATAGATTAACACTGCTGAAGCTTCTCCACTCAAGCAGTACTGATCCAAATTTGGCAGCCCTGTAATACAGAGAATTGATGGAAGGCATAAGTCTCTTCCATACAGAAAGAAGATATGCTCTGGCTAGAGTGGGACTTAAAGCTATCAATTCCTCCAACATCTAAGCTGAATGACATCTATGAGAGCTTTTTCCTATTGTAGAGCAAATTAAATTAGGGGTCACTGTTGTCTCTCACCCTAAGTATTCATTCAAGTATTATAGAATTTTACACCAGGTAGCAACTTTTAAGAGTCTAATACCCATCACTGTATGGATTTTAAAAATGAGGTCTAGATAAAGGAAACAAATAGATCAAGATCAAGCAGGTAGTTCATGGCAGAATGGATATTTAAACCCAGCTCACAGAGGTTAGTCAGGAAAGTCGTTCAAGGTCACACGTCTAGTTGATGCCAACTCAAGACATTTTCCCACCACAGCCTTCCATAGCTAGAACATCCTCTCCTCTCCCACCCTGCTGGAAGAACACCTCATTATGGATTCAACAATACTTTGAAGATACTCACTTTGAGGGCTGAAGGTCAAGGTCTGGTTTGGGGGAAAAGGTAAATGGAGCTGCTGGGAATGGAACTGACAGGCCTGGGTCTTTTACCTCATAGTCATATCAGCCTTCCCACCTAATTCCATTTTTATGGGTTGAGTCTTTTAATTCTTTTCCAACCCAAACTCTCTCTCTCTGGCCATGTGTTATTACTATCTTGCTATTTCAAGTTTCTCTCCAGCTGGGTAAATCCATACTCTTTGCCCTAGCCATGGGTTTTTCTGTTTGATGTCCTCTCACCTGCTCAGGAGGCCAGCTTACCCTCCCACCTCTGTGTTCACATCTCACTCAATTCTTCCCACCTCTCCACTTTTCACCACTTTCAAGCTTTCCACTTCCTCCCTCCCTTCCACTTCTCTTGGAATGATGACTCCTGAATTTCTTGCCTCCACTAAAACTGGATGGCTTTTCTCCCTCTGCTGAAGGGGGGAAAAGCCGTGAAAGCCCAAAATGCCATCTTTCATCTTATTTCCTATTTCCAGCACATCTTCTATTTATAACTCTGCCTCCCTCATAGCAGATTGACACAGCACTCTGCTTAGTTCCCAGAATAAATGCAATTCAAGAATGAGAGGCAAGTCCAGGCTCCCAGGATTCTTCCGTAGTCAGATATTTGTTAGGATTTTTTCCCCCAGCATTTGAGAAGTGCCTTTGCTGGTAGCTGTGCTTCTCTGAACCCATCTTCCACTGTCTTAAAAACTCCTTCCATAATTGATTTTCTTCCAGGCAAATTTCCTTTCCTGATCATGTCTAGACCAAGCTTATATTTAAGGTAGTTTTTATTCTCCAAGCATGCATTGACTGTGCCATGAAATATACTTAAATATTTATCGGATGAATGTTGGCATATTAAGTGATAAAGTTATAACCTGAGTTTGTGGGAAGCCAATTTGGAATTATAGTTAATCCACAAAGTAAATAATACATGTAAAACTTCACATTTTAATATTAAAAGCCAATTTCATCTGACATCCAATATCTCTGATGTCCTCATCACCAAATTATTATACAACCTGAATAAAGGGGCAACATTTACAGAATACCTTCCACTTTAGGAATTGTGCTCTGCTTAAAATAAATCCATTTATTCCACAACCTCAGAAATGGGCATTATTATCCCCACTTTGTAGGTAACAAAACTGAGACTCACACAGGTGAACAGCTTACCCTAGGTAACATAAGCAATATGTGGCAAAAAATGGATTTAATTCAAGTTTATCTGACTTCAGAACTCACATAAAAACCAAAAGAGGACTTGGAAGCTTTGAACACAGCATGCTGATGACCACTGGTTCAGTCTTTGTTCCCCTCAACTATTTCTTTCCTGCGTGGCACATAGTAGGTGCTCAAACAAATATTTGCTGAATTAAATTATTGAATGTACCATTTAGATGCAAAGTTTGTTAACCTGATGTGATTCTAATATTCAGGGCTTGATATAGACACTTTAGAAGCAGCTTCAGAAGGTTTTCAGATGGGGACACAAAAGCCAATGCTGTCTTCATCGAGGAAAACAGACATGGGATGATACCTTAGCGGGCAAGATTTAGGTAAGAACTGAGGGAAACATTGTAAGACACTGGACCCAGCCACTAAGGAAGACAAAAATATTTTGTTTGCAGATCCCTGTCTCTCTAGCTCAAGACAGCCTTGAGCCGCTGCAGAGGCACCAGGAGCTGCTCTTCTGCATTGGAGGCAACAGTACACAGAGGCTGCTAGCAGAAACTGACCTTGTCCAACAGCATCCTCTCCATAGTAATGTGGAGTTGTTAGTTCCCTTCACTGCTCTCTGATGCATGGCTTTAATTGTATCCTTGCTTTTATGTAGAGAATAGATTCATGTTCCCAGGAGGATAGCTGGGAAAACCCACTGCCAGCCTTGAATGCAAATAAGAGCTGCAGAAACTGCTGCTTCATGGGTGGGCACAGGCAAGAGGAGACCAACCTCCAAAGGTTTGGGATTTAGGTATGGAGGTATCACTGCTCCTCTTGCCCTTTCTAAGGAATACAGGAGCAACTTTATTCAAAAGAAGATGAGGAAATTGCCTTCGGCGGAGAGTTTATGTGATGCTGAAAAGCTACCACTCCCCAAAAACCTATCCCTCAAGCACACCGGAGTTCCCATGGCTGAGGGACAACTAATACCACTATTGATATAATTATCTATTGCCTTTCTTAATTTTTATGCAAGTTTCTACACAATTGAGATCATACTTCATATAAATTTTATAGTCTGCCTTTTTCATTATAGTTTTTAACATTGTAGTTTATAAGGATTTGCGGGGACGATGGTGTAAAATCCAGCCATTTTGTAGTTAAGGGACACATGAGGCAGAAACAGCAGCATGACAGGCACTACTGGGCTGGCTCCTGGGAGTTTGAATAGTCCTGTGCCACTGTGGTATGCCTCATCCATTTATACAACCTCGAGAAGCGAGGGCAATGGTTGGCTCTGGGAAATAGGATTAAGGGAGTGTTGGGGTTTTTTTCTAATCTTTTAATTTATTGTGTTTCCCAAAATTTCATAATAAATTAGTATCACTTTTATAGTCAGAAAACATATTTTAAATATGTTTCCTTTCCACTGTCAAGAAAGCAGCAAGGCATTATAATCTGAACCAGCGGCAGAAGAGCAAGCCACTCAGGTTCATATCACCATGCCTTAGGCTCCCCATCTGTGAAATGGGAAAATCACCCTACACTCTTCCAGAGTAGAGACTGCAAGACTATTTGTGTCATAGGGAGAAGGTGTTGTTACCTTAGGCTAAGGTGAAGAGGTAAGCATCCCATACCTGGGAGGTATCCCAGGTTTGTGATCCACAGCTGCCCACCACTTGAAAGCCTCCCAGAAAAAGAATATTAATTTGCATTATTTATAATCATAACCTCCCAACTCAGGCATCATTGAGAACAGATCAGAACCCGGGTATCTTTAGGCCCTGAAAAAGGAGTTAAGCTCATTTTTTTCCCATTGCTCACTTACAAGGCTGACTCATTTCATTAGGCACAGGAGACACAGTGCCTAGGGACCAAAATACTTTTAGGGGTCCACAAAAATGTTTTAATATATAATATTAATGTATTTGTCATTATGCAACACAGTCATGAATTGTAAGTTGTCATATTTTTAATGGAGGAAGGCTAAAGCGCCTAGAACCCACAAAAATCACAATGCCACTCTGGTCACTTAGCTCCTATATCAGCTTCATTTTCTCCAAGCTCTTCCATGAAATCAAGGTGGACTGTGGACCAAAATGCCTACTATTTCTTTCTATTCATCGTCTTCATCATCCTGGTAAAAAGGAAACAGAACTTGGGTATAGATTTCTGGCATGAAAGTTACCAGAGCCATGAGGTTAAACCGAGAGAGACCCAGTGGCAGAATCAGGCAGATGGAGACATATATAGCATAGAGCGGAAGAAACAGCTTTTTTTAATTGCCCGCACAAATAACCAGTACAATACTGGAAGGATAAGAAGCAATAACTCCAGGAAATGACTTGGCATTTCTTTTCTTTGGAACGATTATCCCTCATTTCTTAGGATAAGGTTTCTGTGAAATACGAACATCCCTTTCATAACTCTGGTCCTTGTTTTTAAATTAGAGTTATAAATAAATAAATACAATTTGCAAACCATTTGATTACATCCCTGTACTTTTCCAAGATTCCCTAAGGAGGCACTTACACCAATTTTTACATCATTAAATATTTAAATAAAAACTAATTGAAGCGAATTGTGGGACAAAAAGACATTTATTAAGCACATGTTTGGGCACAATGCAGCACCAGTCCCTAGACTTATGGAGCAAGTAGAATACTTGCTCCCTGCAGACCAGCAATAAGATAATGCAGCAAAGAGATTTGAAAGGAAATAATATTGGTTTCAAGGGAGGAAGCCGTGGCTTGTAGATAACTGTTAAAAAAAAGGGTGTGGGGGGAGAAAGTCAGAACAGAAATCCCCAATTTTACTTAGAGTCCCTTATTCAGCAGTCACAAATACACAGAGCCACCAAGAACCAGCAGGAAGTGAGCAAAACCAAGCATCTGAGCAGCAGAACTCAAGTCGCGAAGCCCGTGCCTCTGCTTGTTTTGAAACGTCATGAGAAAGTTACTGAGTTTAGATTACCTCAAATAACCCTGGTACAAAAGAAAATAACTAATTTAAATTCACTTTGTATATTAAGTCATGCCATTTTAAAATACATTTTATCATAATTTTCACGGGTAAACATTGACTGAGCATGGCACTATGCCAAGAGAGTGTGCATGATGTATTAAACAGCCCTGACCCACAGGAGTTTGCAATGTGGTTGGGAAACACGGGGAACATAGATGTAAATGGGTCACAGCAGTAGCAAGGCATACATGCTGAAAGGACAGGAGAGTGGTTCTGTGAATTCTCCCTGGGAGCCAAGAGAAGAGAGAATCCTCAAGTGACTGAGTGTCACAGAGGATCCAGCAGGAAGCAGATGGCACACTGGAGAGTCTGACTAAGGAAATATTTACTGAGGAGTGAGCAGAGGTAAGCAAGCTCCCAGTGGTGAAGGCAGGAACTAGCTATAGCGGCCTGAAAGAGCAAGGGAGGGAACAGTGTTACCACATGAGAACTGGTGCCATGGACGAGGAGATGCTGAAAAGTAGCTGAGGCTGTAGAGACAAGGCAGGAGGTTCAGGTTGGGAGTTGGGGAATAAATACACAGTCTCTGATGACCTGCGGATGCCTCAAATGGGCCAAACCCAACCAGACACTAGAGAGCAAGGAAGCCCAGGAGATACAATTCTGGGGCATAGACCAGGATAGAGAAGACTAGAAAGTGGACCTAGAGGGACAACAGAAAGCAGCCTAAAACACAAGCTGGAGATCTTGCTAAGGACCTTAAGAGAAAGGAAGATTTACTAGCACTTTGTGAGGCTGAGAAGGGAGGATCACTTGAGGCCAGGAGTTGAAGACCAGCCTGATCAAGAGTGAGACCTCCTCTGTACAAAAAATAGAAAAGTTAGCAGGCATGGTGGTGTATGTCTGTAGTCCCAGCTACTCAGGAGGCTGAGGCAGGGGATCACTTGAGCCTAGGAGTTTGAAGTTGCAGTGAGCTATGATGATGCCACTGCACTCAAGCCCAGGTGACGAAGAGAGACTGTGTCTCAAAAAAAAAATAAAAAATAAAAATAAATAAAAAAGAAGGAAAGAACAAGAAAAAGAAAGAAAGAAAAGGAAGCTTTATTGGCATAGCAAAGGAAAAAGGAGGTGATCTTAGAGGTAGACACATTCATATAGGAAATGGGAAATGATTTTTTTTCAGCGAGAAGGCAATTATGTGCAAAGTGCATTTTCTTAAGAGTCAGGCTGTAACATTCAGGAATCTTGGAGGAATGGACATTGATCAGGGTTTCCCCATCTCAGCACAATTGACATTTTGGGTGGCATAATTCTCTGTTTGGGGGACTGTCCTGTGCTTTGTAGGATGTTTAGCAGCATGCCTGGCCTTTACCCACTATATATGCTAATAGCAGCCCACTCCCAGTTGTGATATCCAAAAATGTCATCAGACATTGCCAAATATCCCCTGGGAATGCAAAACTGCCCCAAATTAAGAACCTCTGGAGGCCGGGCGCAGTGGCTCACACTTGTAATCTTAGGACTTTGAGAGGCTGAGGTGGGCGGATTGCTCAAGGTCAGGAGTTCGAGACCAGCCTGAGCAAGAGCGAGATCCCTGTCTCTACTAAAAATAGAAAGAAATTAATTGGCCGATTAAAAATATATAGAAAAAAATTAGCCAGGCATGGTGGCACATGCCTGTAGTCCCAGCTACTCGGGAGGCTGAGGCAGAAGGATCGCTTGAGCCCAGGAGTTTGAGCTAGGCTGATGCCACGGCACTCTAGCCCAGGCAACAGAGCAAGACTCTGTCTCAAAAAAAAAAAAAAAAAAACCTCTGGGAGAGGAAAGGAAGGAGACCATTTTCAGAAAACTGTGGAAGCACAGTGCAGACATGAGATACTGAGATCTTAGATCAGTGTGGAGCAGTAAAGTCGGCAAGAAACAGACAAAGGCACAGAGTGAGGAGCAGACAGGCTATATGAGCAGAGGCAGGGGATGGTTGAGGGCGATTCGTGGGCTCACAGTGGGATAACAGAGCGGGGGAGGTCTTCACTGACAGCACCAGGAATGTCTGAGCTGGCCTTCTGAGAAGATGAAATGCCTTTTGTGAATTTATTTGGAGGAAGGCCAGAACATTTAGACAAGGGACAGAGTTGAGGTGGGGAGGTTGGGACTAGCACCGAGAGACAGCTGGAGAACTATCCACCAGAGGACAGGAGTTCTCATGAAGGAAAGGTAGAGAAAACCGAGGACTGAGGTTTTCTTCTCTCTCTCTCCCTCTCTGTCTCTTTTTTTTTGGTGGGGTGAGGGAAGGAAGGGAGTGTTGTGCATATTTAGAAGATGAATAATGTGGAATAGAAATAGAAGGCTCCGGAGGCAGGAAAACCAGGCAGTTTTCTGAGGGGTGAGAGTGGGCTGAAGTTCAGCTCCTGCCCCACTTGCCAGGCCATATGCCCAAGGGACTGTGTCTGCCCCAGGCCACCACCCTTTTTTAATGTATGCAGACGTGCCACACATATAGGCTGGGGCAGTCCTGAGGACAACCAATGCAGCCAGAGAAGATACCAGTGTCAAGAAGGGAGGAGCCCAGGGGTAAATGTTCTCCTTTTTTTTTTTTCCCATCACTCAAGTCCTTAAAGAAGTAGACTTTGATTAGGTGGACATTTTCACTTATGTGGAATAAACTGTTCTTCATAAGCGAGTGGTTATAGGTGTTGCTCTCCTAGGGTTCTGAAGAAAAGGCTAGCCACAGAGGTAGCAGGAAGAGGAGGGGATCTAGAACCAAACAGTGTCGCTATGCTTGCCATCTCAGTCCTTGTAACTCTCCGAAGAGAGACGATGGATCTTCTTGTCATTTTCCCTCCCAAAGAGGCTTATTGTGGCAGGCAGAATGCTAAGATGGCCCCAAGATTTCCACCCCCTGGTGTATGCTGCCTGTATAATCTCATCCCTTTGAGTGTGGGTGGAACCTGGGAATATGATGGGATACCACTCCTGTGGTTAACATTATGTGGCAAAAGAAAATTTTCAGATGTAATTTAGGTCCCTAATCAATCAGGTGACTTTGAGTTAATCCAAAAGGAGATTATACTGGGTAGGTCTGACCGAATCAGGTGAGCCTTTAAAACAGACAAGAAGTGACAGCAGACACCTCTCCTGGCCTGGGAGAAAGCAAACAGCCATGCAATGACCTGCCTGAGAGGGCCGTGTAACTAGGACCCGAGGGTGCTTCTAGGAGCTAAGAGCAGTCCTTGGCCAATAGGCAGCAGGAAAACAGGAACCTCAGTCCTATAAAAAGGAACTGAATTCTGCCCACCACCAGTGAGCATAGAAGAGGACTCTGAGCCTTATATGATATCACAGCCCCAGCTGACACTCGGATTTTAGCCTGGCGAGACCCTTAACAGAGCTTTCACCCAGACTCCTGCCCCATGGAAACAGATCATAAATCTGCATTGTTTTAAAACCATGCTAAGTTCCTGGTAATTTGCTATGCAGCAAAAGATAGCTGTATATGTGAAGGGAGTTTATGTACAAAGGTGGATTGGCTACATGAGGAGTCTGACAACCACATCCCACAGCTAAATCCCAGAACTGTACCAGACCTGAGCCAACATCCTGACTATGGTGTACCCATCACCACTGCTCCGCCACGATCCAAGCAGCAAGTAGGATACGATCACTCTCATTTCCTCCTGTGAAATGACATACTTAAGATCTGGGGAACGTGAACCACAATATAAGGAGAAGGAGAACTTACTTTCTGAGCTCATAGCTAGAGTGGCACAGTTGGTATTTATAAGGCTGAAACAGTAGTGACACCAAAGCCAGTCAGGATTCCTACCCTCTGGTGCCAGGCCTGTCATTACTTGGCCAAATACAACTTTAGCCCCTAAGATACTAAACTCACAAAGCTGAATGGACACTGAAGTATCATTTGCAGTAGGGCCTCTTGGAAGGAAAGAGGAAAGGGAAGAAAGGTGGAAGGAGAGAAAAAAGAGAGAAATTTATTCAGTCAACAAATATTTAAGGTGCCATTATGTGTGCAGTCCTGTTCTAGGTTCCAGAAATACAGCAGTGAATAAAACAAATAAATGCACTGCGGCAACAGAGTATAGACAATAAAGCAAATTTTAAAAAATTAATAGTATGTAGTGATAGCAAAGCAAGGGAGGAGTTGAAAGGGATACTGGCATTCGCCTTTAAATAGAAGGGACAGAGAAGACTCCCTCAGAAGTGACATCTAGATACAAACCCGAAAATGCTGATGAGTGAACCACACAGATATCTGAGGAGGTCATGTTTCAGGCAGAGGAATTCATGTGCAAAGGTCCTGAGGCAGGAGTGGGTCTGGTCTTTCTGAGGAATAGTAAGGCAGCCAGTGTGGCTGAAGGAAAGTGGGAAAGGAGGAAAGGAGAAAATAATGGGTTCAGAGAATTTAAGGGTCTGTGGATCACTTTGACTTTTACTTTAGTATGGTGGGGGCCACTGAGGGCTCTGAACATAGGAGTGGCATAATCAGTCTTATGTTTTCAAGAAGTACTCTGGAAATTGTGTAGGGAACAGGCCAGAAGAGGGAAAAGCTGGAAACAGGGAGATGCTTAGGAACCCCTTGCAGTGGTCCAGGTGAGAGATGATATCTGCTCAGGCCAGGGTGATGGAGGTGGAGAAAAGTGCTCAGATTCTGGATGTCTTCTGAAGATAGAGCCAATGGCATTTGCTACGATTGGCTGTAAGATGTGAGAGAAAAAGAAGTCAGAGATAATGCCAAGGTTTTTAGCATGAGCAATTAGACGTTACAGTTGCCATGTGCAGCTATGGAGAAGACTAGAGAGGAACACTGGGAGTGCAGTTGGGATTTACTAAGTTTGAGAACCTATTAGGCAGCCAGTGGTGCTACCAAGTAGGCAGTTGAATATTCTAATGTGGTATTTAGGGAAAAATTAGGACTGAAGACATAAATTTGGTATCTAAAACATGACACTGGATGAGATATTTTAAAAAGGGAGTGAATATAGATGGGGAAGTGCAAGGGAAAATCCCAGGACACTCCAAGATTAAGATATCAGGGAAAGGAGGAAGAACCAGCAAAAGAGACTAAGAAGGAACAGCCAATGAAGGAGGAGAAAGAAACCCCAAGACAGTGTGATGTCCTGGTAACCAAGGAAATAAAGTGTTCCAAGGATGAGAGAGGGGTCAACAGGGTCAAATGCTTCTGACAGGTTGAGCTGAGGCTGAGAGAAGACCTTGGATTTAACAAGATGTCACTGGGGACCTTGACAAGTATAGTCTCAGTGGACTGATGGGGATTGAAGCCTGACTGGAGCAGATTCAAGGGAGATCAGGAAGAGAGAAATTAGAGGCAGCAGGTATAGGCAACTCTTTTAAAGAACTTTGCAATAAAGTGAAGCAGAGAAATGAGGCAGAGCTACAGACGAATATGATGGGAGAAGTCAGAGCACGTTTGTATGTTGATGGGAATGATCTAATAGAAAAGGGGAAATGAAGTGATGATGAGAAAAGATACAGCCAATTTTCAATTGCACAAGAAAATAGAAGGAAAGAGTGTGATCTATTTGATGGGTTTACTTAAAAAGATCTGTATGTAAAGTTTAAAACAGATTTTTAAAAGCCCATGTAAGTTCTGAAACATAATGAACACCCATGAACCCCCAACTCATCCCAAGAGCTAAACCACTGCCAATCACACCTATGTGCTCCTCTCTCACCTACCCCCTCCTTTCTTTAGAAGAAAGCAACTTTCCTGAATTTTGTTATTATCATTTCCTTGTAAAGTCATATTTTCTTCACTATATCCTATTATATTTATTGACTGATAGATTAAGGACGATCTCACCTCTGCCTCTCAACCTGGCCTGCCACAAACAGACATCAAACCACCTCAGTCAGACAGCATCATGAAATTCCTCTCTTATATTTAACCTGACACACTAAAATTTCATTTTTAACTTCAACTGCTACTGCTTTGCCTAAAAAATCCTTTCATCTGCACAAAGATTATTATTATTCATTCCCATCTGTATTTATGCTCCATGAAAGGAGGAAGAGACTAGTACACCTTCTTCCCAAGTGTATACACAGAACAGACCCCAGTGGCCAGAGCATTCTTGTTATCCTGGAAGATGCACCTGTATCTGCAGCCCTCAACCTCCAGCCTCCCCGCCCATCCTAAGGCACATCCCTCTTGGTCAGGTGCCCATACCAAACCCTGGTGGTCCCTCCAATAGAGGTCTCAGGGAGGCAGGAGATGACCCAGATCTTGCCTGTGGGCAAGTGGTCATCCCCAGATCATCCAGGATTCTCTGGGTATGCAAGGACTTCTGGGATTTTGACAAATGCCAGCAGAGTGGGCCCTTTATAAATGGATGGCAGCAAGCTGTGAAAAGCCCTCTGCATACATAAACCAAAACTCCAGTTCCCCAACTTGCTCACTGATGCTTGAAATTACTTTAAAGAGAGACAATGGCTTTCATTTCACAACTAGAGAAAGCTTTGAAGGCCCTGGGTGAACTAACTCATTGATTTAGACTAATACACACTACTGTATGAATAGACTGAAGAATTGGATGATGCAATGGACAACTTAAAAATGGGTATGAAGTAACAAGGGGTGCAGCAGGGAAGAATGCTTTTCTTTCCTTCTTTGGTGCTTAAAAAAGAAGAATCTTGAAATCAGAAGACCTGGAGTCAAATTTGACCCAACTGCCAGCCAACTTGACTACAGGCAAGTTACTCAAAGTCTTCAGCCTGTTTGGTATTTCTAAAACGAAGATAATACCTACCTTCAGAGTTACTGTGAAACTTTGATGCCATTATATCTGTAAAGGCTCCCTAGCACAATGACCACATGGGGAACATTTTCTAACTTTTCCTGTTGTCCCCAGATATCTCTTGCTGTCTTCCTACCCACTCCAGTTTCCTCCCCTTTTCTTAGCACTATAAAGGTTAAGAGTGAGGAAAGGCTGAAGTGGGAGGATCACTGGGGCCAAGGAGTTTGAGGTTACAGTGAGCTAGGGAGCGGGCCACTGCGCTCTAGCATGGTGACAGAGACTCTGTCTCACAAAAAAAAAAAAAAAAGGGGGGGAATCTGGAACCGTGCAATCTGGGTTCAAATTCTGACTGGATCACTTGCTGTCATCTTGGACAAGTTACTTAACCTCTCTGTGCTCAGTTTCCTTATCTGTAAAAATAAGAGATAATAATAGCACTTGCTCCATGGCATGATTGTAAGGATGAAATAAATTCACATGTGTAATGCGCTTAGAACAATTTCTGGCACACAAAAAAGCAGCACTGCAGGAAGTGTTTGCTGCTATTATTCTTCCCCTCACCTGCCCACTTTCCACAAGCCAAAAGATCACTGTCAATTGCTACATAGCCCGAAGGGACATCTATCTAGTCCTTGCACCACCACGACCACCAGCAAAGCCCGAAGCGGTTTCCAGGAGGCGGGGCGGCTCTGTGACGTCACGCTGGGCCCTCCACCCTGGGGGCGGCGCGGGGCGCGGCGGCTCTGTGACGTCGCGCCAGCCAGCGGCGGAGGTGCCCAGGTAGCCGAGCCCGCGTCGAGGTTGCCAGGCAAAGGCGAAGCGCTAACAAAGCCGGGTCGCGCCCCGCCGCTGCCACCCCTCCCCGCCGCTGTCGCAATTACCGCTGAGGTGCTGCTACTCTTCCTCCGCCAAGGGTCGGGGCACTGGACCTCTTCCCACACCTCCCGCCTGAGGCGCCAGGTGTCGTATGAACCCCGACAGCCAGTTTGGGAGGAAACCTGAGGTAGCCACGGCCCCGAGGGGAGTGGAGGGAGGGGGCGCCCGAGGGCTGCGCCGCGCCAGTCAGAGGGGCGAGTCCTGCCCGACCGGCCCACCCGGGTTCCGAGCCGCTCCTTGTCCACGGAGCAAGGGGAAGGCTCGGTGAACCTGAAGAGAATGCGACGGCGGGGCGGGGCGGGGATTGCTTTCTAGCCAAATTACGTGTGTATTTTGTACCCAGAACTACTATTATATGATTTCTTACCTAGAGGACAGTGATTTGGAAACACAACAGAATATGAAATCGGAGACCCCCATTGAGAAGTCAAACCTCTGCTTTTCTGTTTTTGTTTTGTTTTGTTTTGTTTTTGTAACGTGGATATAAAAATACCTTTGGGGGATTGTCATGAGGACCAATGTGCCAGACCGGCACTGTATAAACTGCTATCATTAGTTCATTTTTACAAGTATCTATTGAACGCTGACTAAATTCCAGGCACTGACTAAGCATTGGAATTCTACAGTGAGCAGAAACTGACCATGCTTGCTCTGGAGTTTACAGTCTATTGGGGGAGGCACATGTTAATTGAAGAATCACCCAAATGATGTACAATTAGAGATGGGTAAGAGATGCTCTGAAAGAGTTTAATGGAACTAACAAGAAGGTCAGCAGAGCTCTGACGGAAGAATTAACCTGTGAAAAAGAGGAGAGTGCATTCCAAGCCAGAGTAACCCCACGTCCAAAACCCACCACCTCCAATTCCAAACCCAACAAAGAGGTACAAGTGCCTGGGGCTTGCTTCCAAGAGCTGTTCATAGAAACTGCTTCTGAGAATCTGGTGTCTGGAGCCTTTCATTCATGTAACCAGGGCCTTTCATTTATATAACTGAAGCCTTGTTTAGTCCACACTGATAAAACCAAATGAGAAATTCCAGGAACAAGCCTAATAGTCTATATTTGATAAGACTTATACTCTTCAGCATTTAGCTGGTATGTGTTGGCCTGACATTCCACATTGGAAGGCATGTAGATTTCACTTAAGAGGAAATTTGTTGAATTTTAAGAGTTGAGGGTGGGACAGAGCCCTGGACTGTACAATTGAAGAAGGCCTGCTACACTGAGAGCTTTACGAATGCAAAAGAGTTATACAAGATGTAAGAATGGTGGAATGTTAGGATAGAATGGACCTTTCCCCCATTTCTTTTGTCCAGTGTGAACAAATGTCCCATATTGCTCAAAGGCAGAAAAGTTAGGCTTTGATTCCTCTCCAACTCAAGGTATTTGTGATGCCAAGTCTTTGTGATTCAAAAGTGCATGGAACTCCTGAGAGTAAATGGAAGGATGGGAGGAGAATTTTACCTGACCCTCCTTCAGTGTTCTCTATATCTGTAATACAATGGTACCACCACCATGCACCCAGTCATCCAAGCTTGAAAACTGATAGTCACTATAGTTTTCTCCTCTCTTCCTCCCCCCATCCTCTTCCTCCAGTGGTTACCAAGTCCTGTAGATCCTATCTCCTGAATACCTATCTCTCCTCTCACTCCCTATTGAAACTACTTTCCAAGGCAATGCGACTCTCGAGAGTTGTTGCCAAAAGTGATGCCATATTCTCCTAACCAGGCTCCCCGCCTGAAGCTTCACCCTACTGTCTTCAGCCCATCCACACAGCTGTCAGTCAGTGTGTGTTTCAGAGTCCAACAAAGAAAAAGAAATCATATATTAATTTTAACAAGTTAAGTTCAATATAAAGTATTTTTAACAATAATGGGATTGGAATAATGAACAAAATTGGCTAGTAAGATGGAAGGAGAGATCTAAAATATACAGGAATCACAGATAAAAGAAGGAGCAACCACTACCCTTGAGATAGATCACCCAAGGAAGCAACCTCTCCCAGAGCTTGTTGCAGAGGGTATGGCCATAGCTCACTGGAGGACAGAGAAATTGCTGAGAATCCAGGCAGGCACAATTCACTCACTGGGATGCCAGAGAAACCATTCACGAAAAGGTGACTTACTGGTAGCACTCTGCTACAAAGCTTCCCAAGAGAGGTGTCAGGGGAAGCTGTTAGAGGTTTGGCACTGATGGTCGCTGGGTACTGCAGCAGTTGGGCACTCAAGAGATCACATACTGCATGAACCAGATGCCGGAGAAGATGTGCTCTATAGGATCCCAACACTGAAGAAACTGCAAGTTCCTACAGCCTAGCAAGAGGAGCACACCTCAAGAGAAACCCCTTCCTCCTCCAGTGTCCCTCCAGTGCCCTGTACTGACAATGCTTATCGTTATGATAGCTGGCAAAGGAAAAATATGTAAACGACCTAGTGCCATTTTTGCCAAGGAAGGAATGCAGGGTGAATTTGGAACTGAGAGGCAGTAATTGATAACTAGCACATCAACCTAACACCAAAATCCAATTGTGTGACTCTAGTGCTTGAATTTTCTAGTGACTCCGTATCACCTTCAAGAAAAGTTCGTAAGTTCAAAAGCCAGGACCTTTTATATTCTTGTCTTGAGCTGTATTTCTAGCCTTAAGCCCAACCACTCCCTCTGTGTTCACTCTAACTCTCCATAATTACTCATAGTTCCCTAAACTCACCATGTTTCTGACACCTCCACTCCTTTGTCTAAGTCCTTCCAGCCACAAAGAATTCCCTCCTTACTTTCAACAGTAAACATAAGTTTATTGAGTACCTACCCTGTACCTGGCGCTGTTCCAGGGGCTGGGAATACAACAGTGAACAAACCAGGCTTCCCCAAGTTTCAGTTCAATTATTATCACTCTTTGGAAAGTATTTTCTGACCTTCTTCCCCTGTCTCCAGATACATTAGGTGGCCCATCTAGAAATTTATCTTCTGTTCTCCCATATCTAGTGCAGATTTCTTGACATTTATGATACATCATACCCTATTTTAATCACTGATTTTCCTATCAATCTCTTTCAGTAGCTTTTGAGTTCCATGAAGGCAGGATATAGGACTGATTTCTGTATCCCAGTATTGAGCACAATTCCAATAAATCACATAAGGTTTTATCACATTAATGACTTACCCAGGATCACATAATTAGTCAAAGATAGGTCCGGGACCAGAATCCTGGAGTCCTGCCTCACGGTCAAGTTCTCCTTCACCAGAGCTGTGGATGTTATGCCATGATTAGCTGTGAAGAACAGCAGCTCTGTTTGTGTTGGAAAAGATCACTGCAATGCCAAATATCTTCAGAAATGGTCATGGAAACTGGAGAGAAACATGACCCTGATCTTATACTGAAAACTATGGTACATTCACCCCTCAGAGCTATTGTTTGTATATTTTGAGTCCTTGAATCATAGGAATGCTTTAATGAAATCAGAAGTAGGGAGACATGTAAAAGATGAAAATGGTGTGGGGTATTCTGACACTTCACTCTTAAAAGATGAAGACTTCCATACATTTATAAAACACAAGGCTAAGGTGGCCCCAAGTGTGTGCACCAGATCCCCAAATCGGAGGACCATATTGAACAACATTAGAGAACACAGATCACATGCCAATATATAAATGAGCCATGTGTCTCTGGGAATGTGGACCATTATGTGAGCATGGGGAAAAATGTTTGGAATATGATCTTGGGTACGTTAAGATAAATCAAAAGAGGTATCTGTTCATTCATTAAATAACAAACGTGGAACTCAGGACTTGCAAGAGGCGATGCTAGCATGATATATAAGCAAGTTTGGGAAATTTGCTAATAACAGGGCCAAAAGCTCAAAAAAAAGGACAAGGTCAAGTAGGACTGCTCTTAGCAATATTGCTGTTGGCATCCAAATGCTGGGTTGGCTTGACCATGGATTTGGCCCAGGATAGTAAAAGATTCAGGCTTCTGTGAAATAACATTGGAGAAGCAAAGCTAATATGCATAAGACAAATTGCGGAGATCTTGAAAGTCAGACAGAGCATCATTTTGATGAGAAAAGAAATGAAGATTCACTGAAGATTTTTGAGAGTGTTATGATAACATAAGTGGTTAAGAAATTTTACCTGGCAAAAACTAAGCCTCAATTTCCTGGCACTGGAAAAATGATTATAATATTAAAACCTACCCACCCATAGGTTGTTGTAAGGATTAAGTGAGATGATGAATGTGCAAGGACTGCTCTTAAGCCTATCTTATGCTGGGCACTCTTTCATTTTTAGCAATTGTAGATAATATGGTTAAAAATAACAGTGATCATATTTTCAGGCCAAAAAATTAGGGCATACTCTGAAAAATAATTGTTATTCCACTCTAAGTTGCTAAAAATGAACTTTTCATGATGCAAATGGGAATATCCAGAAATTTCAATGATTTATGAGGACACTAGGACATGTTTGGAATTGGGGTTGTCCTAGAGAAAATCCATGATGTGTAGTTGTTTTATTCAGAGAGACAGTATGGTATAGTGTGGAAAGAGTAATGAAATAAATGTAAGTTCTTGATTCTTCTCTAACATAAACTGTTACCTTAAGTGCCAATCACTTAACCTCTTTATACCTCAATTCTCTCATTTATAAATTGATGATATCAAGCTATATTCGGAGTCCACTTAAGCCCCTTGTTTTTGTTTTGGTTTTTGAAAGGTGTTCCTTTTTATTTTCCTAACTGAAAGATTTATTTTAAAAAGTCCATCAGGGACTGAAGTGGGGAATAAAAGAAAAGGATGAGGCCGGGCGCTGTGGCTCACGCCTGTAATCCTAGCACTCTGGGAGGCCGAGGCGGGTGGATTGCTCAAGGTCAGGAGTTCAAGACCAGCCTGAGCAAGAGCAAGACCCCGTCTCTACTATAAATAGAAAGAAATTAATTGG